>JBAMBK010001831.1:0-80688 GCA_037043435.1 Drosophila suboccidentalis
TATATATATATATCTTTTCGATATAGCTTTTATTTTAAATAAAAGAAATTGAAACAAAGTTTAAGATGAGCCAAGCGCTAAACACTTATACGACTGTTTTGACCCCTCTTTTAACCATTGAAAATACCCTTTTTTTACAAGAATTATTGAAATTAAGATGTAAAACGAGGAAATAATTGATAAGGCTCGGCCATAAACAACCAAACCACCGAAAAACTATTTTGTTTTTGTAATTCGAAGCCTGAAAATGTACTCTTTTATTCCAAAAACAACAATTATTTTAAACCATTCAGTTTTTTGACAACTTTAAGTTTTCGGCCTTGGTTTAAATGTTTTCGGAATAGTCCAAAGGAGCGGGAGCTAGGAATTGATTTTAGACCCCATAGTTTTTTTTTTTAAATTTCCTTATTAATGAAGTGTTTCGTGATGCTTAAAATATTTCTTTCAAGAATATTTTAACTTCAAAAAATGTTACAAGATAATGATTTAAGTCTGCATGCAGTCTCAAGTTTGAATTCTGAGCATTTAACGTATTGAGCTCATGTCTAAAATTGAAAATACTGAATTACTAAACTACCCAACCTTTCGGACTTAGGTTTAAAATCGAATTTAAAATGTTTAGCAATTTCAAACTTGTTAGGAAATCAAAACACCAAAATTGTTAAAAACGTTCCGTGGTTCAAACCATAAAACAAGATAAAGATTCGGTTTGCAACCCGGTGTAGTATATACCCCTGAGCCTAAGGTTTTGGTTGTATGTACCTTGGTTTAATTTAAAACGTAAAATATTTTAATGTTTTCATTTTCATGACTTTTCAAGTCCATCAAATTTGTAACACAAAAACCGTACCGGTTATTTGAGGTTTTGAGAACGAAATTGTTGTTAATTTTTGCACTCTGTGCAGAAGGAGCTAAAAATGTGATTTTTACAGACTACAACGACTATCTCTATGGCCAGCGACGGACGGCCTTTGGAACCTTTAAGCGGATACTGAAGAGTGATGGCATCACTGGCCTTTATCGCGGACTTACGCCCATGATGTGTCGGTGAGTTTGGATTGATCTGAAATTGGTGTTAGTGCTGATGTTAATTGTGCCTGCGATTCTTCTTTGGTTTTAGAGACGTGCTGCCGTATGGCATCTATATGCTGGTCTATCGCCAAGCCGCTGATTTTTTGGACAACACGCCATTCGTGCGTAGTCGCCGTGCTCATCCGGATGGTTCCAACATTAATCTAGTCGTCACAACACTTGCCGGCGCCTGGGCTGGCGTCCTGTCGTGGGTGTGCGTCATTCCATTTGATGTGGTGAAGACCATCATGCAGGCGGACGAGAATCACAAGTTCCGTGGCATAATGCACTGCGTCCTGGTCAATTACAAGGCATATGGCTGGCGCAGCATATTTCGTGGCAGCTGGATGCTGCTTGCCCGGGCCATGCCCTTCAATGCGGCCACGTTTTTGGGCTACGAGTACTCGCTGGAGCTGTGTCATAATTACTGAAATGCTGACATACCCTAAAATAAAAAGTTTCATTTTAATTTAAGCTTTTTTATGTTTGTCTCAACGGTTTTTCATTCGGCACTGTTACCCTCATGTGCAAATTGGTTCTCCTAAGCAGATTCCAGAATCCCATTTTTCCCGTCAAGTCTGACTTTTTTCAATGGCCATTTTCTAGAAAAATTCGCCAACAGCGGGCAGCGGGAATTCTGGTTTTTTTTTGTTGAAATGTTTTTTTTCAGATTTTTTTGTAAATAGGGCAACTTAAAAGCCAATATAAAAAATTCCATTCGTGATATGGCAAAATAATGACAGCACTACAAAATTTTGGATTGAAGTCAATTCCTATAAGGATTCTTGGGGCAACAATACTTTTGCAGACCTGGCTAAGGCTGCCATTGATACTTAAAAGTGTACTTTATATAAGATAATTGGTTCAATATTTTGCTACTTAAAATGAAAATAATAATTGTATTCCGGGAACCATTTTAGATTTGGTTTAGATTATTTTTAACCAAATCTAAATCAGTTGACGGAACAACCCTTTTTGAACACTGATTAGTTTAAAATTTCGTGAACAGCTGGTAAGCATTCTAAAAAACATTAAATATACAGTCGAACTTCCCTAACTCGAACTTCCCTAACTCGAATTTTCTCTAACTCGAACAAAATCGAGTGGCAATAGCGTTTACTGAGCAAATTTCATACAAATCGCCTTCCCTAACTCGAACTTCCATAAGTCGAATTTCTCTGTAACTCGAACAAAAATATTGGCCCGTACTTCCGTAAGTCGAATTTTTCGGGAAAATCTCCAATAAAGTTTGAATTTTTTTTTCGTTTCTGTTATATGCTTTTGTTACCGGCTCGTTTGGATATGTTATATTGATGTTTATTAACATATGGTGATGTAATATGATAGAATATAGCATCAACAATTATTTAGGCTTGTGAAATTGTTATAGGAAAAATAATCGAAATGTACTTATTTGTCAGCGCATCAGATCACACATCTATGTTTACAAATGTTTAAGGAAATATTCAAACTTATTAGTAGTTAAGGAACTTGAAAGTAGACCAAATAAATTAAAGTTGCTGAAAAATGTGGTATCTCAGCAAAAACATTTTTTCATTATTTGAAACGGGAACTTTTTCTGGATACAGCAAAAGAACGAAAAAACCAATTTCTGAGAATATTAACAGGTCTTGCACAAACTGGAATCCTTTTTTGTTGAAAATAACAAGAAAAATTTGCATTTTGAAATGTATTTATGATTGAAAGCATTTGTAGTTTCATTTAAAAAACTAAAAAAAAAAAATTCCCTAACTCGAAGTCTCCCTAACTCGAACTTTTTTCTTGGATAATGGTGATTCGAGTTAGGGAAGTTCGACTGTATATTTATTTATTTATAAAAACTTTAAATGCATAAGAATTACGTTCTCCATATTGATATGACAGCAGAAAGTAAACAAACACCAAATGTCACACAGATATTGAGTTTTATTTTGAAATCATATCGAAATCAAAACGAAATCAGCCTCAGAGCAGATTTTACGAAAACAATTAGTCATATTAGTAATACCATTTCCCTGATTTGCTCTGGGCACACTGAAAATTTTGTATGGAGCAGCTGTGAACAGCTGACTGCGGAATCTAAGCCAAATCAACCAAATCTAAAACGCTTTCCGGAATACCATTAGTATATTTTGTTATGAATTATAAATTTACAGCTTTTTTTCAAACAAGAGTTGGCAGCACTGCTCTTAGCAGCATTAAATGTAAAGCCTAAAAGTAGGCAATGAAATTTATATTTGTGTCTCCACCTCTTGTCTGTTTTGGGAAACCTCTAAACAAGCCAACATAAAAGAGCAAAGGTGGCAACACTGGCCAACACGTTCAATACATGCGAGTCAACCTTAAGAACGAACTAGCGAGACGAACGACCGAACCAGTTGAGCGACCGAACTATGTGACGTACAATATCGATAATATAAATACTTGGCGCGAGCTTAATTGGGCCGTTTTTTTACACCAAATAAGTTGTGTTTCCACTTGTAAAGTTTACGTAATGTTTACAGTAGTGGCATCTAATTTGTCAGTATAGATTTCAGCCTTCTCGTTTCACAAAGAAAATAAATGACGGCAGTGGTAAAATAAGCGAGGAAAAATTTCGCACGATAAAATATCGCACAATTACATCAATATTGATGAAATCTTCTGAAAAAATATCGCTTAAATATATATCTTCGCTAAGAATATCTATCGATATATCAATGTCATATCAACAAACCTGTTCGATACCGCTCTAATCGATAGCGCACTTCATATCGATAAAACATGGCGTTAAGGTCGGATTACGAGGTGAGCTGAGCGCAATAATTAATCCAAATTTTCTAATAAAACTAAGTTAATTAAGTCAAAATTAAAGTGCAAACAATTGTTAACATGTGATATAAATGGTGTAGTTAGAAATTTATGAAAAATATCAAACGAATTGTATTTAAAACTGTCTTAGAAGTTTGAGGTGTGTTTTGCAACGTCGTCGCAGTGCTCACAACAACAACAGCGCTGAGCGGGCGTTTTTTTTTTTGTTGAAAAATCGAAACTCGTATTTGTGTGCGTGTGCGTGTGACTGAGTGAGTGAGTGTTATTGGTTTTGTTGTCAGAGTACGATGCAAGCCGACGCCCTTAGGCGATTATTAATTTGTTTATGGTAGCTGCTTCTTCTTCTGCTGCTGAGTCAGTAAACTAGCATTAGAAAGTGTGGAGACGGGGGCTTTGTTCGTGCTTTGAATTGTTCTCATATGTAGTTTGTCTAATCCTATTGGAAGCTTAACTACCGCAGTTTACGTTTTGGCTGCTTGCTTAACATTGTTACTATTGGCTTCTTACCTGGCCGCAAAGTAGCACGCTCATTGCAGACGCTGACTGCGGCAGAGACGTTGGCAGCGCTGCAAGCGCGCTCACGCGTGCCGCAACCACGATCAATAATTGTCAGTTGGCTGTGCTAGCTGATAGCTGGTTTTTTGTTGGCTGAAATGAGTCTTATTTCTATTGCGCGAGAACAAGCAACTGGCCACAAACACATACACACTCGCGCTCTCACTCTCGCTCGTTATCTCTCTACTCTCTTTGTTATTTGCTTTCTATTCTCTTGGTGCTCAGGTGGGTTCGGTAGCAATCGACGTTGTCCTCGTATTTGATCGGCTTATCTCAAATAGCCCAATATGAAGACGACTCGTCGTATTCACCTGGCCAGCACTTTCGATTACGTTTACCTCGTTTGCCCCTCACATTTGTTAGTAGCACAATTTTAGTTCTTGTTGTTGTTGTTGATGTTGTTGTTCCTGGCGTGCCATGCGCAAAGCTCAGCAGCTTCCAGTCGGTCTGCCCCTTGCTTATGCACGCGCTGTCTCTCTCCCTCTTCACATAATATTTGGCTGGAAACAGAAAAGCTTTTTCTTTTTATAGCCTGGAAATTTTTCGCTTTACGACTTACATAACCGGTACAATTCCAGTGTCTGTGCTTCCTTCATGTGCTATGAGGGTTCTCTGTCCTCTGTTGGCATGCAATCGAAAGATTGCCACGCCTACTCTCTCTCTCTCGCTCTGAACACAGCTCCAGATTCTCTTCACCTCTCGCACAGATTTCTTGGATTCACATTTTACTATTGGAATCTCATGCCAGCCAGCAAAAAAGAGACAGCACGTTCGAAACAACCCTCTGCGGTTGTTCAGATTCTCTTTTTTTCCGGAATTGGTGTCATTGGGGCGCGTCGTGCCCTGCTAATTATAAGCAAATCGCCATATATACTTTGTACTTGTACTTGTCTATTATTTCGCAATGTTTCGCGTTTCTTCTCCTCTGTCTTTGATAATTATTGAAACAGGTTTTTCTTCTAGCCGTCCTAGGACCTAATTACATTCTAACTAAGTACACGCACACATATACACATTTGAAAAGACCACAATGTCTCCAATTGGAAGACAGCAGTCCTGCCTCCTTCTGTAGTACAAGGCTTGATTAGACGCATTTCTCATTGGGGAAAGCTAAACTTTTGCCTACTTTAAAGAGCCACAAACAGAAATTTGAACGAAATGAGAATCAATTGCACGAGTGTTTACTGTATTTTATGATTTTCACGCACAAAATCCGCACTGTGGAGTGGAGAATTATATAGAATGTATGTGGATGGCATGCCACAACGAACCGTTCCCCTCTCCGCTCAGTCCCTCTCATTTTTTTCATATGCTGAGTCATGCGCTTTCAATTTAAGTCAATTTACTAGCAGAAAAGCACAGCAGAATATCAAGACAAACACAATCTGATAATTTTTATGATGATTTCTGCTTTAATTCCATTTAGTCTGTACAAGGCGATAATAAGGGAAGACTTTTATCATTGTCGTCTTTCTATCTTAAGAAACATCCCTTAAGATTAAAAATTCTATTATTCTATCATATTTGAAGAGAATCATAGCATAAGTTATCATATGAATGTCGTCGGATTAGCATCAAAATCCATTAATATCAATAAATTCTAAATATTAATTTACAAACAATTAAATTGGGGGCTTGTCTACTGTCCATATAATTTTTGTATTTGCTTGGAAAACTATGAACGGCGCTTCGAAATGTGATAATACGAACTGGAAAATACTAGAAATTATTTTCAAACCGAGCTGTTTTGACTTTGTGCACTTGTTTTAGCCGGTGCGGCAATCAAAGCGTGCCAACAAATTAATAATGCCACTTTTAATTCAATTATATGACAATAAAAGTCTAATCAAATGATTTGTAAAGGCATTGCCGACGAAGTTGTTATGCTATTGGGGTTATCAATGTGACATCGAAGTTGTTATGTTGTTGTGGGGTTATCACTTGCCACTGAAACAGTTGTTGAGCCCCCAATAGAATATTTTGCATGCAACTGTAAATTATCTATTATCTGTTGGCTGTTGTCTGTCAATTTCTTACATTTTAAGGTCAACAGTACCGAGTCCAAGGACTCCATTTGTCCGACTGCTTCTCACCTGTCTATTTATGACACACATGTGATATTTACCAACCATAACGTGTTGTATTGCATTGCATTTATCTGGGTAAACGCTCTGTCGCTTATCAGCTCATTTTGTCGCACGTAGATAATTGTGTTTGGTGCTTTGATTTGCTTTTCGAAAACTCTGTGGCACACAGTTGAGTTACGAATCGACGCTGGGCTAATCGATCGGGCCAATGACGCCCGCCAAAGCATATATACATACATATATGGAGGCAGGTCGACTGGCGACTACGGATTGTCGCCAAGCATACATAGGGGTCGGTGTCTGACCCTGTCACTGGCTGATGGTTTTTGTCTTTCTTGTTGGGCTTACACATTATATACTTTTGTTATAAAAGGCCTGTCTCCAGCACCGCGAAATTTTTATGCTAGGAATTTGCTATTTATTTCGTGTGTGCGGAACATAAATGAGACAGTGTGCCCATGTACATGAAACGAGTGACGATGTAGCCAAAACGTACATGGTCACTCTGTCGAATCAGCTGTGATTTGTAAACAGCGCCAAGTTTGAAAGTTCAACTTATTAAAAATAATGGAAAAAATTAACTCAGACGATGAAGTAATTGTGTTGGTGGCGGCATATATTGTTGCAAAAACAGTTTCATCTCACTTTTTGGTTTTGCGCAAAGTTTTTTTCTCCATTTTTTCAATCGACACTCGCGAAATAATTGTCGACGATATATTCCTGAGCTGTGCATCAGCTGTTCTCTCAGTCCACACAAGCTGTCGATAGGCCTATTATCGATATTTATTTGTGGATTTCGTTCAAGTTGCTGGATACTCAAGCAACGAAATCGAAAACGAAAAGTTTCTGCCTCAGTTTTTTTTATATGAAGTTTGGCCGAAATTTTTATTTTCCGTGGTGGTGGATACCCGGCTAAAGTATAGATGCAAAGGGAATCTCATAATAAAAATTTATAACCTCGCAGCGGATATTGTCCGTTGATAATACTTGGTACTGCTCCGCCTTTTTGCTGCAATGAAAATTGAATGCATGTCTTTGTAAGGCTATCCATTTTTTGGCGCTCCCAAAATTATCTTTATTTCTGTTTATTTTTTGCCGTTTTTTTTTTTTTTTTAAGATTTTCACACTTTTTTATAGCATTGCTTTTATCCTGCCTAAGGCCTAAAAAAATCTAGGTGCAAAAGAATAAATAGTGGGATTTCAAAACAAAAAGCAATTTTCACGCCTATACTCTTATGTAATGTCAGAAGATGTCTATTTGTAGGATCGATTTGTAGGATTATTAATCTTGAGACCATAATCTGAAACAAATTCCAACAGCTTCTAGGTCTGTCAAGTCATAAAAATATGCATATGTACGTTATGCATGACCCTCACAATGTGTCATAATAATTACTCAGTGAATTTGAATTTAATATCTTGTGATTCCAGAATCTAGGCAATGAATGAGATATAATGTGCTCGGTCAAGTGTTTATAATTAAGTTTAAATGGAATGCAATACTTAACACTGTAACTTGGATTGTTCTCTTCTGCTATTTTATGTTATTTTATTTTGAATTTTGCATTTGTAAAAGCGCTTATTACCAGGTTTAACTGGTTCAAGCAAGCCAACTTATGTGGCTTGCAATGGTCCTCGGTTGAACAGAGCTCCGTTTTGTGGACAACAAACACACAAACACACACATGTGACATACACGCATTGTTGATGGCATCAGACGAGAACAATTACCACAATTTGAGCGTTACTATCATTCTCATGCGAAAGAGAGATCTTGTGGGAGTCAATCAGCGTCGAATCGCTGAGCCGAGCTGAGATTGATGCCAGACACTGAGAAATTATAGTATGGCACATCTGCAACTTAATCGGATATGGCATGACATAACCGCCAAATGTCTGGAAGAATGCTCTCGATGGAAAATGAAAAATGAAAATATTCTGATGTTGATTTGGCCCAAACAGTGTTTCATATATAGTACACTTTATAGCTGTTGCCAAGTCTTCAAAAACGAATCAAATTTTGTATGTGTTTTTAGTGTGCTATTGTAAAAAGTAAATAAATAAATCCGGTTCGTACCAGTTGAAATCGAATTCAAAGTGCAAAAAGCACAAATTTTTGCCCACATAAATATTTATGGAATAATCGGAGAAAAGAGTACTCGTAGATTTTGAAAGCAGAATATGCAATATGTTGTGGCACACTTGAAAATTGGCCTTGCCGAAAAGTGTTTAATGATGGAGCTTTGTAATAGTATATCATGCTAGAAATGATGAGGACAATTGAAGCAGTTGATGCGACAAGACAAGATGAAAATGTAGCTCAATTGTGCAAAAGACGCCTGCCAACTGGCACTTGTTGGCATCTTTGCATCCCCTACTTAAATTGTCATATTAAATTTTTATTTAATTTAATGACCATCCACACACATATATGATATACACTCCAATATCAACAATTGCTGGTACTTACACCCAGATACAGATACGAGCACACAAAAGATATGCCTGGCCGCAATTTGTTATAATTTAAATACAATTCAATGCGCGTTGCTGACGTTGACGCTGACACCTTCCATTCGCATTTCTCATAGTCGAATCAACAAGAAATCAGAAGCCAAAACACAGATACATTCTAGAGAGTGACTGAGAGTTATAGGATCTTTGGTTTCTTATTCAAAGATACACATTTTATTTGATTTTTCCAGCATATTTTCGGCAGTAAATCTAATTTTTAAGAATCAACTCTCTTTTGGTTAAATTTAAGCTAAATGTAAGATTGCAAAGTATTGTTGATAGCAAACTCTTCAAAGTTAATCAGACTCTGATTGTTGCCACTTGAGACAAACTGGTTTGCGCATTTGGCCGGGTCTAATGACGTCATGAATATTGTAGATTGTAGAAGCTCTATTTAAAGATCTATATTGGGGGGGGGCATGGTAATCGGTTTCCAGGCGACTTGAAGCAGGATATGTGCAAGGTTGTATCTCAATTTGAGCTGTATGTTGTAATTGTTGGGTTAATTCATTTTCCCACCATTCATTTCCCTGTAGAGCTGTTTTTGTGTGTGGGTGTGTGTGCTCCAATTAAAATGTTTCAGAAAGTGTCGACTTTGGCTTTGACTACCGGCCTTTAAGTGGGTTAATCCACACATGAACATCAATCCCAGCACTCAATTGAGGTAAATTAGGTACGTGAAGCCCCTCCAGATTTTCGTCTTATAAACAAATTGGAATCTACCATCTAATCACACGATAAGACAAGCTGTCTTTTATTTTTGGAAACCCTTCAAATTATTTTAGTTGCAATTTCCTTACACTTCTACCATCATTGAGCAGAGACGTATCTTTGTTATCACAACAACTAATTAGGCTCATAAATGTTCCAGAAAAAACTGGCTATCAGGTTGAGCTACCTATAAACTTTATAAAATTTGTTTTAAGATAAGAGCCAAATGACTTATCAGCCGCAATTTAAGTACAAATAGTAACTGTTTTGCTTTTTCGGTCATGATCTCCAGTAGGAAGGGGAGTGGGAGAATATAGAGGGAGACGGTTTTGTCTCTGTTCCAAGTAGCAATTCTTTCATCTAATCCAATGACAAAGACGAAGAAGAAGAGGAGAGCACACGCGCTGAGTGGCCCATAGAAAAGTGTATGTTAAACTATAAGTATAATAAATACACACTTGCCACTTTGCTTAGTTTATTGTGTATACATATTTTAATTTTGATTAAAATTTATTGCGCCATTCAAAAGGCAAAAGCAATGCAAAAACCTGCCGCCCACCAAGCAGACACATCTCTGCACTTATTCGTCGCATGGTCGGTCAGTCGAATGGTCGGTCTGTCATTCTATCTGTCAATTCGTCTGCCTGTCTGTCTATCTGTCTGTCGTCGAGCCTGGCTACTGCACGTTTTCCATTGCCTCAGTGACTATTAAGCTGAGTCTAGCAATTGGTTTTTTCCGGGCATTTCATTCAAACGCTACGACTGCAGAGACTTTCCTTCGTTGTCTAAGGCTTTCGGCTGGAGGTCTCTACACAATGAATAGCGCAAATTAAGCTTTAGAGCGACTACACTCGTAAATCTATTGTCATAACGCCTACGAGGAGACCGAGGAGACTAGACGTTGACTTTGTGCCAGCGATCAGTATGTGTGTGCCACATCCAGTGGCATCATCATCATCATCATCACAGCCATCACACAGTGAGCGGCGGGGTGGGGGGGACACATTTTAATCAGAGCTCAAGTACAAAAACCAAGTCAGCGCTGTAGTTCATTCGCTTCATTGTCGGATTGTCATTTCTTCTCATATATTATTATCTCAATATATCACATATAACAAGGCACATTCTCGTATATCAAACATTTATGTTGATTATGCTACAGCCTGTCTTGTCTCTCTCTTTCTCTCTCCCTCACTCGCGTTTGCCATGGTCATGAACACAATTAAAAGATGCCTGGCGCTTATGCAATTCCCTTACTGCCCACACGCTGAGACTCTCAGCCGTCCGTCGTATAACTATCTTAAACTCTGGAAAGTTTTGAACAGTTTTGTAAAACTTATCAAATTTTACAATTGGTTAAAATAAAAATTCATTCATTCGAAGTCAATTTTGAATTTCCTCTTTGTGCGCAGGAGAGAAATGAGACTTTTTGTTAAAAGCTATCGATATAATACGCCAAATGATATTTGCGTTAGAATTACAAGAACACAGTCATATACAGTGGGTTTCCAACTTTAAGAAAGATAAAAAAGATGGAATAATTACAAAGCGTTGACTAGAAAGTTCAAAGAAAGAAAATATTCAGAGTAAAAAAAAAAAAATGGAAAAATCCAGTTCATTAATAATTGGATTAAGTAGCTTTGATTTTTCTCCCTCTTCAATTTTCTATTCAATTTGTGTTTTTTTTAAATGAATGGATGTAAATTAATGAATAATAAAATGAATATGTTAAATGTTGCATGTATAACAAAAATGTTTTAAGTGTTGTTTCGCTAATTTAGTATATCTGAAAAAAAGTTATACTTTTATATAAATAAACATTTATAAAAGTATCAAGGCAGCAATAAAAATAAACTTTTATTAAAAGCCGCACAATTTAAAATAAAATATTTCTAGTTCCTTGTTATAATTTTTTTTTGCTTTTCGTCTAATTTTTTTCTAAATACAAGTTTGCAGGTAACAAAATGTCACCAATCAGAAGGAAACTCTTTAACCCATTTTATGCCGAGATAAAAAAGTAGTGTTTTTTTTTTCATAAAAAACCACTTTTCTAGGCTAATTTGGACATTCTAAAATCGAATATGAGGCTTAAATTAAAATTCACAATCACAAATTAAATTTAAATTAAATTTTTTTTCTTTTAAATCTAGGATGGCCGGAGTGAACATTTTCTTGATTTTCTATTTTTCTTAATTTTCCATTTGGAATTGAATACATTGGTTCACATAAAGAAATCGCTATGAAAATTAAAAAGTTTTAATTAAAAGTCTTCATGTCATTCAGTAGGTACTAACTACTAATCCATCCCAAGTAAATAAGCGTTTACTGATTGGAAAACCGGCTGAATGTCCCCATTATTTTTGCAATTTCAGTTTTCATAGTATTAGAATTGGAGCACGGCCGTAATAGAATTTTTCCAATTGCTGCGGAAATTAACAGGACAAGTAAAGTTTTAGCTGCCCGCTGTCAATGTGCATTGCACGCTTTTCACACGACAACGCTGCGTATACGTAATGTGTGAATGCAGTTGCTTTGATGGAGATTTCCATAGTCTGTATCTATTCGGTCGAAAGTCTTGCACATTTGTTATATCATCAGAACGTACTGCAACAATGTTGCTTTTGTATTTATTTAGCTTAAAAGTCATAATTGGTGTATAATACAAATATGTATAGTACTTTGCCTTTGTAAAAACATTCATCGTCTAACAACATTTACTTTCATAGCGTCGTCAGTTCTTATTGATTTTCCAAATATTTATTTGGCAACACAATACATTAGCTGTGCGTTTTCCAAGTGGCTCAGCGTTGTGCCTTCACTTGTTCGAGACTTCTCACTTCGACTCTGACTCCACACGTGTCTCTGCACGTGCTGCAGGTGTGGCCTAAAGGGTCAGGCCTATAATTGAGTTGTCGTCGGGGCAGTGATACAGAAATAGACAAGCTACGGCGCCTATCAACAAAACATATAATTAAATAAATTACAATTACAATAACTGAACTTTTGTGAGCATGATGAATTGCAAGGGTGTTATGATATGAGATATAAGAACGAGATATAGATATAAGTGTCTACGTCAAATTGCTGACTGTATTGGCCGATTGGAGCCCATAGAACCCATTGTCATTTGACCATTTGTCAGCTGAATTCATACATCGTTTCGCCCAGTTTCGACAGCTTTTTTTTTGTACATAAGCAAACTTGGCACGAGTTACTTGAACTTACTATGGATACTAGGATTCTACATGCTAACAATTTATGCCTTTGTTGTTGTTG
This sequence comes from Drosophila suboccidentalis, assembly GCA_037043435.1. Classification (NCBI taxonomy): domain Eukaryota; kingdom Metazoa; phylum Arthropoda; class Insecta; order Diptera; family Drosophilidae; genus Drosophila; species Drosophila suboccidentalis. The sequence continues at coordinate 13,026 of JBAMBK010001831.1, forward strand.
TTGTTGCTGTTGTCGTTGTTCGTTTTGAGGTCACTGCTGCAACATCGTGCCAAAGTTTATCCACCGAACAGAAAGAACACAGATACAGGCACACACGCATACTTCGGCATGTGCAAAGTGCTGTGTGTCATGTCATTACATAACTTGATATTAGAATGAAGGCAAAATGCTCATAATACCGTACTCTCTCAGCCCATTTAGCCCGGAGCGCCGGCAACGCGGCCACTTAAAGTCAGTGAGCCCATTGTTTGTTTATTTTCTCGGCCTTAAGTGTATCGCACTAGGCTTACAGTAATAACTGGTCATACAGGATAACAAAGCTCTGCATATAAAACAGTAATAAAAGCATGCCTTTGAAGTCTCGAAATTAAATACATTAACCCTAAATATGTACAAATGCAGGGTAAACCTGATAATTCATTGGAAAACGCAGTTAATATGAATATACTCTTCAATACAATCTTCTTTTAAATTATATAAAATCACTATCCAAATGTCCTTTCGCTTCTTTGTGCTAGCCAATCAAAGTTGTTCAATATAAAAGTTTGCCAATTTTAAATTTAATTTAAATGGTTGCATTTTTCTACTGATAAGCCATAGTCTTATCAGGCCATCCTTGTATATGTTTTCAGGTAACAAAAACTGTTTTTGTCGACAATTTTCCTTATTTTCTTCACTATTTCCTGAAGATAAATCTGTTTTATCTACAATCTGTAAATCTGTAAGCAATAACCTTCTCTAAGCAGCTTTCGCTGTATTTGAACTAACCCCCATGCCCGCTCCTTGCTTGAATCGCAGCTAGTAACTGTTTTTTTTTTCGCATCTGCTATTGCGATGTCTCTATTGATTTTCTGTTTGTGTATTGTGTTACTTGCTTAATACTGGATTTGCGTGTGTATGTGTGTGTGAGTGAGTGCAGCTGACATTTAGTGTAATTAGACTTACTCGTATTCGAAATTCGAGCTCAAGCACCTAAAATAGAATTGCAGCCTTTGAGCTTGCAGTCAACCTCTCCATGTAAATATGCACATATGTACTTTCGTACATACGTACATATTGTATGCTTGTACTTATTTATATAAAAGCATAAGCTTACATATTTATGTATATTTTTACAGTTTAATGACTGAGACTTTCCTTTGTCCTTTTGCCTTAGGGAAAAGTTGTCTAACTGCTTGACATATGAATAATTGACATCACTCTGCTCTGAAGTGACGTCATAGGCGTCCAGCTCGATAAACGATTAAAGGGGAGAGCATAGCAAATACAACGTAGTGGAGTAAATTTCCAAATTCTCAAATAGTTTGGCCTTTCATCAAGCATTTTGTTTTCGTTTTTAGCTGCTTATACAATTCATGCAAATTCTCGTTCTCGACTCGAATCTTGCCTGACTGACACACATTCCTGCGCACATTTGACGCTCTCTCAGCTTTAGCTTCAGCGCACATCGATAGTCTGAGTCGGAGTGTTTGAGGGTTCTGCTCCAGTTTCCAAGCTCTCGCACCACTGTGCAAATGCCCATGCCCAAGCAGCAGCCCATTGCCTGCCTCACTTGTCACACTGCCATACATTCGTGTAAAGTGCGAGAGAGAGTTCGAAAGCTTCTCTAATGTCTCGCAACTGCGCTGTGCATATGCAGCGTACATTTCGTTGGCTGCGAAACATCTGCTATACGAAAGCTCTGAGCGACGCGTTCGAAATCGACGCCGCAGCGGACAACGATAGAATTTTCGTTGAACGAAAGCTTAACCACTCGCGGCATGCTAAAAATTTTCAGTCGAGCGTTGTTACCGAACTAGGAAGGTCGGTCTAACTGTAGTAGCTATTGTGAGCTCTCGTCTCTCTGTCGGGTGGTACAGCCAGTGTGCCAGTACTAGTACAGCTCTGCTCCGCTCTACCCGCCGCCTGCGTTACGCTGGTGTTGCTGCTTACACAATAACTGTGCATCGATAAAGGCAAAGAAGAAGCACACAGGATACGAATATACATATAAAAAACGCAAACTCTTAAGCTGCTACAGCTTAACGAGTATAAAAACGCAACGTGTGTGATTTGTTATTGTTGTTATTAAAAGCAGCAAAAGCTAAAGAAGCAGCGCGTATAAAGTGCAAAAAAGTTTTTAACACTGTAAATCGGGGTAGTTTCCTGTGAATTCGCCCCTACACAGCGGCAACGCTAAACGGAAAAATTGTGTAATACCACTCGACGTGTAAAAGGTAGACAAAAAAATCAAGCAAGACTTTGTGGGTATCTTTATTTTGTTGTTGTTCAACTGCAGCGGACCCTAGAAACGGTTCCCTACAAAAAAAAAGAAGCAAACGACAACGTCCTTGTACAAAATCGATTTTTCCAAAACTTCATGTCAGCCGTAATGGATACGTATGGTGTATACTAGTACATATACAAATAAATATGTATGCGTATGTAATAGGTGAACTGTTCTAGCAAGTGAATGGAATGGAGAACATTAAACGTGAATAATGTGAATGGAAATTTTGTGGTTTTGCATTGAGTGTGAGTGTGTGAGTGTGTGTGTAATAATTTTGATCTAATATATTTTTACCCAAGATCAAAATGGATTCGATTGACCATTTATTAAATTTCGATTTGACTTTTAGTTGTGCGATCATACAACAAGTCTGTCTGTCTGTCTGTCCACTCGACTACTATATACTTAGTATGCATGTATTTCTTTTTATCCGCCTGCTTCCCCATTTGTCTATCCGCCTGTCAGTCTGTCTATGTGCACATTAATTTCGTAGCGCTGACGTACTTTTGTGGCAATGAAATCGTTTAGATTCAATTGCGGCGATTTCATTTTGGAATAGCAGTAATTTCCTAGCCACCCCAAGCCCAAATGTGTGCCCCTACTATACATAATGCCCCAGAGTTAGGAGCAAGAGAGTGCTATGTGGAGGGAGGACTCTAAGAGTGCTGGTGCTTGAGGGAGCGGTATCGACCCCCCGTTGTTGGCTATTTCATAATTGTGTGATGTGCTGGTAAAGCGTAGCACAGAAGCAGAGATGGACATACGGACAACTAGGCAAAAGAATGGAAATAAAAACACTAAAAAAATTTCTATTCTACATTTCAATTCGCATATTGCTCTCTATATTGCGCTCGCGCTCACATCTACTCTCTTTGCGCTCATTTTCGAACTGCAGTCGATTTCGAAAGCACTCTCATTCTACGTTCGGTCTTTCGCACACAACTTGTCGCCGTTGTGTGCCGTTATTTCACATCCTGCTGTTGGCTGCAGTTTCTATTCCAGTTTTCTTCCATTTCCATATTCCCGACCGTCTCTTTGCTCTGCTCCGCTCCGTTCAGCTTTTGCTATGCTTTGCCCTTCCATTGGCTTCTGTAGCCAATGCGGTCCACTTGCTGCTTCTCCGCCTGACTCTGGCTTCGGTTTTTCCCTTCCAGGCTCGTTTCCTTTTGGTGTTGCCTGCAGATTGTTGCATAAGCTGAAAACCATTAATTTTTCCTTTTAACTTTTTCCGCAACTTTTTTTAATGCAGTTACGTTCTCGGTTTTTAGCATTTTTTTTTGTTTTATGTTATTACTTGCTGTTATTAAGTTTTGTTAACGTTGCTTTTTAACTATTTATTTAACGTACTGCATATTCAACATTCTAAAGGCGATATGAGTGTTCAGGTGGGTAAAAGCACTACAACGAAATAAAAAATATAACTCTAAACGTTACGTGAACATTAAGTTATATTAACAATTTAGTTTTAGTGTGAATATTTTTATTAATCTTATTTTAAGACCTTTGTTTTGTATTAACGCAAGTTAACCCATATTATCCCAAGTTAAACGATTAAGATATGACACTGTAACAGGGGAATAAAACTTAGCGAATCGCAGCAATATGCCAAAAATTGTTGTTAATTAGCATTAAATTGTAAAAAGAACACACTCACGAACGTGTCTAAATTGCAAAGCTGAGATCATTAACACTCGAACGAAAACAGCCATTGCAATAGCCCTAAGTTGAACAATGAAAAAACGTGTTCCCTAGGGGAACTCAAGTTGAAGCGCTCTTGAAAAACTGGTTCAATACAAACTTGATTACGTACAGATACAAATCCCAGATAAGTTAGTTACACACAGATACAAATCCCAGATTTCTAGATAAGCATGTTCTATATTCGAAATTGATTGTGCTTTCCCTTGAACGAAGTTTTCTTTGACCTGCAGTGGGGCTCGTGCACCTGCAGTGGTTTTCAGTGGTTCCATTCCAGTTTTAAACTGGTTCAAACTGCATCTAGGTTCGAGTTCACAAATCTGTTGTTATATGCACTTTCGCTGGCTTAAATTGTTTGCAATTGTCGTTCCCATTGGGCGGCTTAATTTGCTCGTTTTTGGGTTACGCCCGCAAGTTTACACGTATTTCGATTTTCGTAAACGTATGTGTATCAGATACATTTGCATTGATTGAACAATTTGTCTGCTGCCTGTCAATTCTTTATCTCGATCGCCATGTATCTGATAACTGTTCGTATTTGTATTTGTTTTTAACTTTGTCTTTTTATTTGTTGTAAATTGATATTCAAGTTCAAATGGCAAATGCTTTGCGCGACAAAGTGCGCGCCAAATGCTCAGCGCCAGAAGGCAGAGCATTGGGGAAACCGTTGGACAACACACAGATACAAATCAAATGAAACTAGAGATACATTTGTATCTGAGCGCTTAATTGGCAACGTTATGTAAGCTTCGCTGTGTTGTCGCGACTATTGTCGCATTTTGATTTATATCCCATCCATCCTGCTGCTGTTGCTGCTCTGCTCTGCTCTGTTCTGTTCTGTTCTCTGTGTCCAGTGATCACTGTCCGCACCCTAGTGTACCATCGTGTGGCGTTCTAATTGTTTGCTCAACCTCAGCTTGGTTACAGATTCACATGCTGTGATTTTGTCAGTACGAGTATTTGCAACAATTCGCAATTTAATGTTTTCAATGGCCGCGTGACGCTCGACTTTGTTTCAAATGAATCGAACCATGAACAGTTTGCCCGAATCAAACAAAAGATAGAAAAAAATCACCTTTAAATTAAATTAATTTGTTTAGGAAAATATAAATTAACGACAATCTATGGGAGCACTAAATCGATAGCAAATATGTTAACAATTGTTCGCGATAACCTTAAACTAGCACTAAGTTTACAGTTAAGTTACAGTTAATCTCTATAATTAACTAATTAACCTTCCCCAATTTAATGCAGATTGTTTAGCAAACATAAATCAACAAATAGAAAGATCAACCAATAAGTGAAAAGCACATTCAAAACAAAAAAGAGACAAACCAATTGAGAGCCCCAAATATTAAAAGTGCGTAAGCAAAACTGATTTTGTATACACATATACATATATATGTATGTATATACCATATATATTTATATTCGTTAATGAACACACATCACGATTTATTTCATGCCCCCTTAAGAATTCAAAAGCTTATTGAACCTCCCCGAATACTTATAACAATAAATAAATAAGCAATGCCTGATCAATGCCAAACAAAGCGAACAATTCTGATTTTATGCTCATTTCTCGTTGCCGGCGTCCAACTGAGCGACAAAAGCGATCGCGACAGGTTTGTTTAGAGCGAATTTACTTCTCGCTCTCTCACACTCCCTCTCTCTTTGTTTGTGTGTGTGTGTGTGTTTGTATTTGTCTTACGCTCTCTTTGTTGAATTACTTAGCATGCTAGATCTTTCATTTTGCATGAGTTTTCTTTAGTCAAAAAGCAAACGATATAGATGTAGAGTTATCAATTTGTTCTTTATTTCGATCATTATATATTTAGTTGCCCCGGTGCACTATTTATTTAAACTTCACTTTAATGAGTTCAAGTGTGATTCATTTGATTCATTTCACTGAGAGCGAATATATTTGTAAGCGTTTTGAACTCATTATTGACGTCAGTGCAATAATGTGAGATATTATTTGCTGGTCGCAAAACCCACAAATCAATTCACATTCCAATTGTATTCCAAGATAACTGGCACATGCGCTCTGTCATTGTTTCCACATTTCCAATCCTTACATACAACTACATGATTCACTGTCCTTTTGATTGTCCTCAAACACATGTGATTTATTGTGTTTCTGTCTATAGTTATTATTATTACTATTATTCATTTTATGATTAATTTACAGTTAGTTTAATAATTATATCGACAATCCAACAAAATTCATACATTTCTTTATTTAATAAAAAATAAATCACTTTTCTTTTTGTTTTTAAAAATGTTGTTTTCCATTTAAGTATTTTTAAAAATAAAAAGCAAATATGTGAATTTTGTCGTTTGTCAAATGTTATGCTATAATTACATATATCATTCGAGTATTACACTTATTCGTAACTTTATGTATATATTAAGTCATAGACAATGTTCTTAGCCCATATCCTTATCGTAGTTAGTCCTTAGTTTATGCATTTGATAATGCTTGTCTTTTGTTTTCCCATTGTGTTTGTTACGTTTTCATTTGTATTTTTTCCCGTTCATCATCTTTCAACATCATCAATCAAATCCAATATCAATGCATCATCAACACATGTCCAGCTTGGAAGACAGGACTCTTATCGAGCCGCCACGGTTATTGCAACCGATGACGACAATCGCACAGCCGATGGCCACTTCAAGGTAAATTTATAATATGTTCCTCACACATATTCATAATACATACTCATGATTTCTTCATATATTGTGTACATTCATATACGGGTATACTCATACTATTCACATATTCATCGATTTGTTCCATTTATTCCGATTTGTTTACTCACTAACTTTTTACTTTATGTGCTAATTTTATTTCATTACAAATTTTCTCATTTATAAACACATCATCATCCCTTTCAATTACATTTACAGTTATTTATTTATTTATCTATCTATACATAATTTGGGCATGGTTCCAATATTATTAGACGCTTGACATTTAAAAGAAATAATCGAAAATCTTAAATATAGAACCGCTTTTTCTATATACTAATCACTTACATATACAAATGCCTGGGATATACTATAAGGATTTATACTATAGTTAAAAAAAAAGATATTTCCAATACAAATAGTAATATGTAAAGAAACTTATTCCTAACCTAGCCTAGAGAACAATTTTCAGAGAGGCACAAAAAGAAAACCAAGATACCGACAAGACAGATGCATACAATATATTATTGTTTAGAATGGATTAGTCACATAATTTCAATAGGTAGATCTCGAATGAAACTGATTAAAACCAGTTATGGGCTTTTCCAAGTTATTTCTGCAAATTACAGCCGTGACGTCAGAAAGCGCTAAATATAAATAAAAATGAAAAATTCATAAAACTTTGTGAGAGACTAGACTAACAACAGCTGGCGCGTATATATGTACATATGTATACCTATATAATATATGAAAATTATTTATAATTATTTGAGTAGACAGTCTTTGCCAATCCGAAAGTTTTTTTGAGGTCAATGTGCATAGTAAAATAAGTGTACAGATACGGATTTATTCGCAGCATAACCAAATTCAAGTGCATAAGTTTTCAATATATTTGAATGCCTTTTGGGTACATTTTTTAATTTGTTTCGCTTTGTTTAATTGTTTGTTTTGTTAGTTGTTTCTATAGTAAATATATATAGATGTGTAGGCAGAATTAGTCTGTGGCATTTGTTTTCAGCATTTTCATTCATTTTACGTGACATTCACACTCACATTTGGCGCGTTTTGCCCGCGACTAAAATCGCCACTTGGCATTCTGCATGCTTCCCGTGTTATACTTGTATTTGTTGTGTTTTTGCTGAGATTAGTGGCGATCAATGCGAATATTCTCACGCTCGCTGCTTATTTCTAATTACGGGTACACGTATTTAGCCCCATATAATTATTCCAAGTAGTAATTCATTAAAGATCTGTTGCAATTTCGGAAATACACATGTATAAATAAGTATGTATATAAAAATATGGTGTAATTGGTAAGTTTGGAGACTGTAGTCTCAATGTTTATCTAAGATATCGGGTATTGGGCTGTGATTAAATGGTATAATGATTTTTCTCTATAAGAAATGCACTCTATAATATTCACTTGCAAGGGGAACTATATACATATATTGGGGAACTATATACACAACGGTTAATGGCATGAAGTAAATCGATTTTTGTGTGTCGGCTTTTTGGGTCAATCGCTGCAATTACTGCAAATATCAGTGACTAATATATATATTTTTCTCATTCAACATATTTAAATGTTGATAGTCAAGACGCAAGATGCCGGCCAAAGCGTTAAATAAGAAGGAGAATTTAGATGATCTCAAACAGGAGTTGGACATCGACCATCATAAAATCTCTCCTGAGGAGATGTATCAGCGTTTTCAGACACATCCCGAAAATGTAAGTCCCAATACTTGATATATCTCCATTTGATTGGTTAATTGGCAATTCTTTGTGTAGGGTCTGAGTCACGCTAAGGCTAAGGAGAATTTGGAGCGAGATGGTCCCAATGCGCTTACACCGCCCAAGCAGACACCCGAATGGGTGAAGTTCTGCAAGAATCTGTTCGGTGGCTTCGCTATGCTGCTGTGGATCGGTGCTATTCTTTGTTTCGTGGCCTATTCGATTCAGGCCACCACCAGCGAGGAGCCAGCCGATGATAACTTGTATCTGGGTATTGTACTTTCCGCTGTCGTCATTGTGACAGGCATTTTCTCCTACTACCAGGTGAGTCGCTTCAGCAGTCTCTTTCCCCCGTCACAGGACTTGACATTTGGTTTTGCTCTTGCAGGAATCGAAAAGTTCCAAGATCATGGAGTCGTTCAAGAACATGGTTCCCCAATTTGCCACTGTTATCCGCGAGGGCGAGAAACTCACGCTGCGCGCCGAGGATCTCGTGTTGGGTGATGTGGTTGAAGTCAAGTTCGGTGATCGTATTCCCGCCGATATTCGCATCATTGAGGCACGTAACTTTAAGGTGGACAACTCCTCGTTGACTGGTGAATCGGAGCCGCAGTCCCGTGGTTCTGAGTTCACACACGAGAATCCTCTGGAGACTAAGAACTTGGCCTTCTTCTCGACCAACGCCGTTGAGGGAACTGCAAAGGGTGTTGTCATCAGCTGCGGCGATCACACTGTAATGGGTCGCATTGCTGGCTTGGCATCCGGTCTGGATACCGGTGAGACTCCAATTGCCAAGGAAATCCATCATTTCATTCATCTGATTACCGGCGTCGCTGTGTTCCTCGGCGTCACCTTCTTTGTGATTGCCTTCATTTTGGGCTACCACTGGCTTGATGCTGTCATCTTCCTTATCGGTATTATTGTGGCCAACGTGCCCGAGGGTCTATTGGCCACCGTCACTGTGTGCTTGACCCTGACCGCCAAGCGTATGGCATCAAAGAACTGTTTGGTGAAGAATTTGGAAGCCGTCGAAACTCTGGGATCCACTTCAACCATTTGCTCTGATAAGACCGGCACACTCACTCAAAACCGTATGACAGTCGCTCATATGTGGTTCGATAACCAAATCATTGAGGCCGACACAACTGAGGATCAGTCGGGTGTTCAATACGATAGAACCAGCCCTGGATTCAAGGCGCTCTCTCGCATTGCCACTCTCTGTAATCGTGCCGAGTTCAAAGGTGGTCAGGACGGTGTGCCAATTCTTAAGAAGGAAGTCAGCGGTGATGCCTCCGAGGCAGCTCTGCTCAAGTGTATGGAACTGGCCCTTGGCGATGTGATGAACATTCGCAAGCGCAACAAGAAAATAGCCGAGGTGCCATTCAACTCAACCAACAAGTATCAGGTGTCCATTCACGAGACCGAGGATACAAATGATCCCCGCTATCTATTGGTCATGAAGGGTGCTCCCGAGCGCATTCTCGAACGCTGCTCGACCATTTTCATCAACGGCAAGGAAAAGGTGCTCGACGAAGAGATGAAGGAGGCTTTCAACAATGCCTACATGGAGCTCGGAGGTCTTGGCGAGCGTGTGCTCGGTTTCTGTGACTTTATGCTGCCCTCTGACAAATACCCAACCGGCTTTAAGTGGAACACCGATGAAATTAACTTCCCCATTGACAACCTACGTTTTGTTGGTCTCATGTCCATGATTGATCCCCCACGTGCTGCTGTACCAGATGCTGTTGCCAAGTGCCGTTCGGCTGGTATTAAAGTTATCATGGTTACTGGCGATCATCCAATTACTGCCAAGGCTATTGCCAAATCCGTCGGCATCATCTCCGAGGGTAACGAGACCATTGAGGATATCGCACAGCGCCTCAACATCCCCATCTCTGAGGTTAATCCACGCGAGGCCAAGGCTGCTGTCGTGCACGGCGCTGAGCTGCGCGATGTCTCCGATGAGCAACTCGATGAGATTCTGCGTTATCACACTGAAATTGTCTTTGCCCGTACCTCGCCCCAGCAGAAGCTCATTATTGTCGAGGGTTGCCAGCGCATGGGCGCCATTGTGGCTGTCACTGGTGATGGTGTCAACGATTCTCCTGCCCTGAAGAAGGCTGACATCGGTGTCGCTATGGGTATCGCCGGTTCCGATGTATCCAAGCAGGTGCGTTCTTTAACAATTTCTATATATTTCGTATCATTGTCTAAGTTTTTGTTGTTTTGGTTCGCTCTGCAGGCTGCTGACATGATCTTGTTGGACGACAACTTTGCCTCCATTGTGACGGGTGTTGAGGAAGGTCGTCTGATCTTTGACAATCTGAAGAAGTCCATTGCCTACACTCTTACCTCTAACATACCCGAAATCTCACCATTTTTGGCTTTCATTCTGTGCGATATACCACTGCCATTGGGTACAGTAACCATTCTGTGCATCGATTTGGGCACTGACATGGTAAGTTGACCTACATCCTATTTAGAGATACCTTTCTAAACTAATGTTAACTCTAACTATGTACATTAAGACATTAAGCAAGTTAATTGTAATTCAAAAGTCAAGTCGTATCAGATCTCTATAAGAATCTTAACCCTATAACTTGTATAAATTGTATAATTCAAATTGAATTGCGAATTGTGATAATCATAATCATGATTGTGCTGCCTGCGTTGTGGCGCACAGATACCAGCGATATCGCTGGCCTACGAGGGACCCGAAGCGGACATTATGAAGCGCCGTCCACGTAATCCTGAGGTGGACAATCTTGTCAACGAGAGGTAAACACAGCGCTTCCAAGTGTTCGCTGGATTAGGCTCGGAGTAGCTTTCTGCAGATGACTGCAGTTTGCAGTTTTAGGCTACATTTGTAGTTTAAGTACCCTTAAATATGTATTTAATGATCTCTCTTAACAGACTTGAACACTTAATTCTTATGTACTCGTAATTTCGTATTGCAATTGATCGTCCATGCAATCCAATACCAAACACTTGCCCCGTATTCGTACGAAACCAATATTGTATTGTAAAACGTTTTGCTAATGTTACCACCTGCAATAATTCCAATACTAGGTGCCAGCCATATCTTTGGCCTACGAACACGCTGAAGCCGATATTATGAAGCGTCCGCCACGTGACCCATTCAACGATAAATTAGTGAACTCAAGGTGCCAATCAAGTCAATTTCTACTAAACACACACACATACATACTAAACACTCACACAAACACACACACAACTTTACATGCACACTAAACGTTGCCACTTAAAGAAATAACTTAAAAAAAAAAAAATGCGAGCAGCGATTTAGCTGCAACTTCATATAAACTTATAACTAATCGATGTCTGTGTATGTGGCTGGATTGTAATTAGCATAAGCGTAAATCAATGCAAGAAACAAGCAAAAACTATAACAAATAATAATACTTACTTGCTATACGAAAGCAGCGCAAGCAACTAACTAACAAGTCGTTCAATATTTATGGTTTACAACAACTACTTACTTCTCCTAAGATAATCAATCATTATTTAAATTTCTTCACCAACATCCATATATCATTATTGTAACATACTGTCCAACTAAGACGACCCATCTGTCCAATACATTTAACATTTAGCAACAAAATCCTTTGTGTACATTTCCAATCATCATCAATGATCATTAGGTTATTCATAATTTGTTAATTCTATTCTGTACCATATGTTATTCCGATTGGCACAAACATAAAAACTCACATTCTGCCTTTGTGTAAATGGATAAAAGTACTACTAAAAGAATACTACTAAAAATCGCCTCTATTCAAAACGCTCTAAATGTTAATTGGTGTGCGTTGTACTTGTTTCATTTACCTCACCTCACCCCACCAAATCTAAAAGTTCTTTGGTTGCTGTTGTGTAACTTTTTTCGCGTTACGAATCAACCCCCACAATTTCACCCTCCTCGTTTTCCCACCAACTAAATTGGCATTAACTGATTTTGTTTTAAATTTTGAGTTATTAAAAACAAAATATAAAAAAAGACAAAAAATTAACCTTGCAAAATGTTCCATAGCTCCAGCAATATTATCAAAATTAACTGCACACAAATCGTAGCCACTTACAAAACTGTACTTAGCATAATCTAAAAAGTTATTATTTAAGTTAATACTACTTTTCATTGCCTAACGTTTAAGTTATTTAAGTTTGAACACAATACGTATGTCTTCTCCACTATATCAAATCAACTCAACCCATTTACCAGTTGCTTAAGTTAATTTTTAAGACAGTTCCTAAGTCGATACTGAGATCGATTATTAGTTGATAAGTTATCGATAGTGTCAACGGTCCTCATCAGCAGTGTAAATGGATTATTTGAAGTCCAACCGCTACTACATCGTCGTTGCCTTTTTGTTGTAATTCAAGAAAGAGACTGACAGTTAGAGCGAAAGATAAACCATATTTTGTCCATAATTTATCATATTTATTTTCAATTTATTTATTCCACTGTGGTAAACGCTTGCACATTCAGGTGCCAGCCATTTCCTTAGCCTATGAGACGGCTGAATCCGATATTATGAAACGCCAGCCCAGGAATCCCTTTCAAGATAAGCTGGTCAACGAAAGGTAAAGTTTTTCTTTGTGATACTCGATTAAACAAACAGCTATCTATAAAATATCAAGAAAAGCAAAGAAAAACAAACACAAACATACAAAATGAGGTCAAAATAAATAAGTTGTTTTTAATCCATATTCTGTGCAATCACAACAATATGATTTTTGATCTTGTCACACATTCAAAGCAAATGTAATTCAAAATTAATAATGAAGTGCAATTTAAAATTCGTACAAAGTAAACTTGCGGTTAACTTTTTCGGTCAAAGACTTTAAAGCAAAGTACGCTTCCTTGATAAAGATATTTCTTCGAACTCTCTTTTCTAACTACTAAACTAAAATATAATATCTTTTATAATTAGCTTCAACTATTATTAGCTAATTTACTTTTGACAATTTTGTTGAGTGTTGTTTTAGATCTTGAATTTGTTCTTTAAATTCAACATCAAAAATGCTTAATTTATTTCTATATATGTTGAGTGTTTTAATTTTCTGTACTATTTTCTTTACTACTCGTATTGGAGTTTCTCTTGAATTCTATTTAATTTTTTGTTATATGTTTTTATGTTTTATGTATGTTTATCCTCCTCTGTTCTCTTCAAGTTTCTTAATGTTTCGACATCAGCTAGTTAAACGTTTAAACTTTAAACTTAACGTAATGTTGGATTTTTTCTAGTATCCTTGTTTCTCTCTCTATCCATTTTCCAATTTAATTTGATATTTCCGTTTCGAAACAATTTAATGTTTTGACTTCGATTCAAAGCACTTTCAAGCTGACCTAGTATTAAATTTTCAGACTTTTTTTGCTCTTCAGCAACAGATTTGTTTAAACACTGGGCGATAGGCCCAATGAAAATACATAATATTTAGGATTATATTAAATTAATAATTTCACTCTGGTTATTATGAAAATCTGTTACTTTTATTTTTTTATTGAAATATCTTCTTTTTTATTTGTTATATTTATTGTAATTTGTGCTCTTATATAAATGCAATGATATAATACTACATACAACTTATATGCGCATACTCAAACTTAATACTATACTATATATCAAGAATTTAATTATGTAATTAAATTTATTTATTTGCAACTTCTTAACTTATCTATAACAAGCGTAAAAAATTTCCTAATATAAATTAAACACAAAGAAAAACTATTTATTCTGGCGAACTATTTTCGAATCTATAACGATTGATTGTTCTCTTCAAAGCAAGAAAGAAAAGGCCCTACAACAATGCGATTTATGCACTTGAAAAACTACACTCGGAAAACTGAAAATGCGGCTCCACTCTCGACTACTTTCGTCGACCACATAGCTAATCTCATAGCTTATTCTTTTAAGACAAACTCACATGAAATATTTTGAACTTAGCGTGCGATCTTATGCTTCATTTTGATCTCTCTCTCTTATTATGCTAGTTAAGTACTTCGGTTTCTAACTAACAATTCTAACTCTTTCTAAAGCTCTATGATTTTTATGCTTGTAACACTCATTTTTACTAAAACTGCGTGACTTTTGTGTCTCTGCAGAAGTTTCTATTATTTTACTATAACTCAAGTCCATTTAGAAGGTAAGTGAAGTTGACTACGTTGTTTCGCCATCTGCCCAACTGAAAGACGAATCTCGCGACTAGTCCTGGAGCCCACATCCATGTCATCGCTGAGCTTGTCATTGGCTCTCTCTCTTTATCTGTCTCGTACATAATTGTAATTAGAAATGATTCTGAATTCCATTCTCTAAGATCTAATTACTTAACTTATGCTAGAGCAGGTTTAACTATACATACATATATTTAGTGTATCTATATTATAATTAAAACTGTGCATTTTTTTCAAATACTTAGAGTTAAATTCTGTATTTTGAATTTAATGCATTTTTAGCAGTTGCTCACCTGACATTGACAGTATGAGTTCTCATATGAGTACTATTAGTGAATCATTCGAACTCATCAAGCATATTCTATCATTCAGTCATTTGAAAACGATAATTATGATCTCTCTTTTTGCCAATGTCTCAATCAGTTCATTAATCGCTCCAAAACATTCATTAAAATTTCTTATGATTTGTAGTGATCCAATCCAATCCGAACCAATCCAATCAATTTATGGCCATGTTAATCTGGCACAAGTTTGCTCTAGTTTTAACATACTTAATATATTCTAACTATATATCAAGCAATTTAGTGCAAGTTAAGCTCTAAGCAAACTATATCTTACAATATATATCCTACTCTTACGTGCTCTCCTCTGTATAACGAAATAAGTTTTGTTATTTTGGTGCTGCTCCATGCTCCCCAGTGTTGTTATAGCTTCTTAAGAACGCAGGAGCTAATAACTTGTACAACTGCCACAACAACTACAAATGCAACAACAACTACAATATTAATAATTCTATATGAACATAAACATCAAGATCAGAGATGTAACAACTTGACACGCTCTCTTCAACACTATGTAACGCTCTATACTCCCTTTCTTTTATCTAAGTACTATTATATTTAATTTTAACAACAAGAATACCAAAATAGCAACTATCTTAGTGAATATTTCTTAGTATATAACAACTATCTATTATGTACAATACAATACAGCAAGAGATTATTCGTCAACTTTAACAAGATTTTCCTTTTCATATTTTCCCCCCACAATTTTTTTCAACTTTTATTATGTCTTTCTTTTTGATTCAAATCAAAATAACGCACATAAATTAATAACTAAAACCCGATAAATATTACAAATGCAACTAATAATACTTACCAAAAACCGTTAAAATGAACGCCATTATACCGCAAGATACCGGCCATTTCACTCGCTTACGAGCAAGCCGAGAGCGATATTATGAAGCGTCAGCCGAGAGATCCATACCGCGACAACTTGGTGAACCGCAGGTCAGGACTAATCTAAAGATAAGGTTTTATCAAAAAAAAAAAACAAAAATAAGAGTTGTTTACTTTTAGTTGTTTAGTTACAAAAACTAGAAAATGAACAAACATGCAACCATTTTATACTTAACTTTTCCAATTTGACCTTTGTTTGAGTTGTGTGTGTCGCGTACCTTTTCCTATTTTACAATTTGGCCAGCAATTAACTGTTCAATCTTAAACACACGCAAAACGATAGTGCAACCAAAAAAATAAAAACCAGTAACAAAAATGCGATTGTTTGTTCGTTTGCTGATGCATAATTTACTTTTTGGATTTGTTTTCATCTCTTCAGATTTTTCTTCTATAAAAAACAAAAAAAAAAAAACAATGAAAGATTTATGCGTTTCTATCTTGTCCAAACGATTATCATTTATAGTACTATTGTACATCTGTATTATTTTCTTCTTGTTATTTGATCTCTCAATGTGGAATGAAAAATGTTAAAAAAAAAATTATTCAAATATTGATTGTATTTTCTAAATTATAAAATATGTTTCTAAATTTGAATAGAACCTTTTTGTGTTATTTTTAAAAAATAAAATATGCCATTTACTTTTTGTTATTACCAGATATCAAATCAATATGCATCAATGTTTGTGTGTTAGTCGCACAATCTTCAATTATTTGACACAAATGACACTCGATTTGTGTATTCCTCCAATATATTGTCTATATAGTCTTTGAATCCAACGTTCAACTCTTCTGTTGTAGACGCAATGCGAAACGCTAAAAAACCTCGCTTTTAGCCATTCTTTTGGGTCATGCCTCTGGCCAAAGAAATCAACATGCAACACACACACTCACACAGACAAATACAAATACATACACACAATTACAAGAAGACCTTTAATAATCATACGCATAGATTTAAAACTTAGTCAAAGAAACAAAAGTCTACAACAAGAACAAAATGACACAAATCGAAGCTTTCTGCTCTGTTATTTTTAGCCCAGTTAGTGCGTTACTTGTAGTTGAGTTTGTTTAAGTCAATAAGCAACAAAAACAAAAAATAATAACCTTAAAAACTGCTTCAGTTGTGTTCTACGTAGATAATACACTCATAATCCACATATATCAATCAGTATCAAAAACTATCAATCTCAACCTCAATCTGTGGGCCTAGTCTGGTTCCAAGTGTCGAAGGTCAACGAAGTCGCAGTAAGTCTCAATGTGGGCTCGGTTCTGATCAACATGAAATCTACGAGAACAACGACAATGGATTTTCTCCTATGAAAATATTTTTATTATTTTTAAGTCTATGTATTATGTATGTATGTTATATCTTTTGTTTGGATTACATTTTGAATGTTTTTCCAATTTTTTGTTTATATGTAAGTTTCCCTTTGTTAATTTACTTTTAAGTTTATATCTTAAAATGTTCTTTAAGCGTAAGTAAATGATAAAATGGTTCAATACCCAAAAAAGAGAAACAGTACTGCATTTGCTTGCTCTCTCCGTTGTGTGCTTTTAGTTTTGTATACACAATTGCATGTTTAACCTTATATCTATATATATGTATATGTGTGCACTTTAGTAGATCTATTTATAATAGTTGCTGCATGTTAATAATCCACCGCCCTCCCAAACTAACAATATGAACTTTGCTTTTCACTTCATCTTAATAAAAGATGACAAAAAACCTACAAAGAAATCGAATCTTTGCTCTTTCACGCTTACATTGAACGCGCGCTATTAAAAATATTAAATTAAAACTAAAAAAAAACAAAAAATTCGCTTAATACACAATCCACGCTATATAAAGTAAAGTCTAACACCTTAAATACTTAATAAGAATACAAAAAACATTCATTTGCTTAAAAAACTTAACTATAACTTCATCAGTGAGCTTAAAGGTATTGTGGCATATATTAAGAGTAACTAACTAAACTTAATTTGTGTTGTAGTCTAAGGAAAAACTGCACGATTCGAGCTGCAGCCCTGTTGGTTCAGGGTTTTTGTCAACTTTCTTTAATGTGATAAATACTATCGAACAACTTTAAGCTTTATGGTCTACTTTCCATTTGTAAATCTCCTTCAATATGTTTCCTATTTGTTTGTGTTACAAAAACCTTGACCAACTACAAAACTTAGCTCAATCTATGCCTGATCCTTAAATCTCTTGAAACTGTAACAAGTGTCTTGCATTCAGAAAAAGTAACGAAAAGACATCAAAAACTACCACACAAAAGAATTAAAAAGAAAAGAATTTATAAGGAATATCATTGAGCGCGGTCTAACGAATTTGTTTGCTTTTCTATTCTGCCCTTTTAAACTGATTTGAACAGGTTGATTTCCATGGCCTATGGACAAATTGGCATGATCCAAGCTGCTGCCGGTTTCTTTGTTTACTTTGTCATTATGGCTGAGAACGGTTTCCTGCCAAAGGATCTGTTTGGCATCCGTAAGATGTGGGACTCCAAGGCCGTGAACGATCTAACTGACTCGTACGGTCAAGAATGGGTAAGATTATTCACCTTAGTGTAATGTAATCATCATAAACCGTTTACCAATCTAATTGTTTTTTTTGTATCTGTAGACCTACCGCGATCGCAAGACTTTGGAATACACCTGCCACACTGCCTTCTTCATTTCGATTGTGGTTGTGCAATGGGCTGATTTGATCATCTGTAAGACGCGCCGTAATTCCATCTTCCACCAGGGCATGCGCAATTGGGCCTTGAACTTTGGCCTTGTTTTCGAAACAGTTCTCGCTGCCTTCCTCTCATACTGCCCCGGCATGGACAAGGGTCTGCGCATGTACCCCCTGAAGTAAGTTGTTAATTATTATAATCTCTGGATGATCATTTAAATTCACATTCGTTTTGTGTTTTCGTGCAGACTTGTCTGGTGGTTCCCAGCCATTCCATTTATGTTGGCCATCTTTATCTATGATGAGACACGTCGTTTCTACTTGCGTCGCAACCCCGGCGGCTGGTTGGAGCAGGAGACATACTATTAAACACCTGCAAACAGGCACGCCCAGACCTACACCTACACCCACACCCACAACCACACACATCTACACCTGCAAACACAGAGTACTACACAGATTCAGCAAAAGCAACAAATAGTAATTGTTTATTTACCACAAAGTGCAACCACAGCGATCACAGTTATCTGTGTGCTGGCTACGACAACAACAACAACTGCAACAATTGTAATTGCAACAACAACAACAAGAGCAACAGCTATAGCATAAAACATATTGCGATATGTTTTAGAATTTTAATTTAATTATTTAAAGTAAAGAAACAAACAAAACAAAACAAAAGAAAGAAAACAAAAATGCAAGCGATAATTATTTTAAACGTTTAAGTAAATTTAAATTATAAATTAAAGCTATAAATAAGATTTAAATAAAAATAAAGTAAAAACTTTCAACAAAAAACAAACCAAGCAACAAAATTTCGAAACAATAACAAGAAGAACCCCACAAGCAACTCAGCAAACAATAACCTAACAACAAAGTTTTTAGTAAAATTATTAAAAAAAAAAAACAGTCATAAACAACAACAACAATATTCAAGTAAACGATGACAAAAACAAAACATAAACAACGCAAACAGCGCAAAGAAACAAAAGCAAAGCTAAAGCGCAACTAACATTAATAATATTAACATACCTACTCACACAGATACATATACACATATACACACACCCACACAAACACATACACATACACACAATGCATGAAGAGACAAATTATATAAGAAGTTTAGAGAAAATTAAAAACAAAAACGAAAATTTTGACAAAAAAAAAGAAGAATAAATTAGCGTAGTTACAAAATAAGCAGAGAAGAAGCGAAGATAAACCAAGAAATAAACAAAACCAAACAACAACAACAATATGAAAATTAAAACAAGAAAACTTTCGAAATATTTGTGAGGCAACCGTGAAACCGAATGCAAAAATAAATAAACAAATTGAAATAAAAGAATAAAAGTAATAATAATAACAAAGAGGCAACACAATTATTATAATTGTTTATATATATACACATATATTATATGGAAAAATTGATTATATATATGGAGCTATACAATAATTACACCAAAAACGATTACAACATCTACCAATTGGCGAGAGAGGGAGAGATAGAGGGGAGAGCGGCACAGAGCCTAAAAAGAGGAATCCGCAGAATGCAATGTCAGAGGGCAGCTTGGCTTCTGGCAGAGGTAGAGAAAGAGAAAGGGGAGAGAAGGCGCCAAGGAAGCTGCTAACAATTTGTTATATGTTATATGACGTATGAGAAAAAAGTTTATAAAAGCCATAAAACATAACATGTAATATTGTGCTTTGTGTGGATTTTAAGCCCAAGCACACACACACGAATACACACAAATTTGGGTGCTTGGTAGGCAAGCTTAGGCTTAAATGTGCGTGTGCGTCTGTGTGCAGCCACGCCCACAAAATGAATGTAACGTTTTACACGGCACAGCGACCCACAACGGGACGACAAAGCCCAAGGCAGTAGCTAACAGTATTGTGTTTTTGTATAACTTTGCTTTTCACACACACACAAATACACCCCTTTCCACACACACATACACTCAAACTCACACTTATGTACTTTCTGATTAGCGGCTAAATAAATAGTTGGCATTAAAAGTCGCAATGAGTTCAGTACGACTTTAATACAAAAGTTCAACGGTTAGGCCGTTGTTGACTAATTGAAAATTTGTGAAAAATGTGAAAAGAAATCAATCAGTCAGTCAATCTGTCAGTTAGTCACACCCACAAGTCACATACACAATTGCAGAGACATAAATCCGCAGCTGCTTTTCAATCTGTGTTCGATTAGTTATCTTTTCATTATGATTTAACGATGTTTTAATGATCATTGACATTGAAATTAATGATACTGATTGCATTATGGCATGTTAGTTATGACAAACAAAACAAAATTATTATTAGTTGTTAACAAATTATATTGAATAATAATATTAATAACGATGTTCATGATCATGAATGTTGTTGATGTGAAAGTGAAACTAAGCTAAACCGAAAACAAAAATAAAAAACAAAACAAAAACCATATAAATGCATAATGTGAACAACAAATATTTATAAAGAAAGTAAAACAATTCTATAAACGTTCGAAGCTATAACGATAACTTGAATAATTTGTCAAGAAACAAGCAGAAAAACTACAAATTTGCATACGATATAATTATGTAACAACAACAACAAAAACCAAAAACATGAGAGTAAACATTTTTAATTTTTTGTTCTTTCGCCCTCCGCTGTAAATGTATTTGTAGATTTAAACAATGATTAAAATAAAAAAACTACATAAATAAAACTTAAAAAAAAAAACAACAAAATTTGTTTTGTTTTTCTATAAAATTTGAAAGGTTAAATATATAGTACATATTATTTTCATGTTTCAAGTGCACTCTCTTAAAAATTGCTTATAACTCAAAAGCAAAATGATAAAATAACGATATTTTTCCACATTGTCTTTGTGCAATTAGCTAAGAGACGGTATATTTTTTTGTTGCTTTATGTTGGAGATCGTTGAAATCAAGTCAAAATTTTTCTGTCACTTGAATAGAACATGTGTTTTGTTTGACACGTGCTCACACAGTTTTTGTTGATCGAAGTTTTTGGTGATTTTCGACTATTGCCTTTAACATAAAATTAAAATAGGTCCAGGAGAAGCTTAAGGGGGTCTTCTCATTCAAAACCCGTTTTTTGGACCCTTTTTAAAAAAATTCTTATTTGAAAACGCAAAGAATAATTGAATTTATTGTATTACAAAAGGTTCAAAGTAAATAAAAAAATGTTTTTTGCCTCGATACGAGGGGTGTTCAAAAAGTTATGAGACTTCAAAGTTGGGGGTTGAAAAAAAAGGTGTCGTCACGGCGGCAACTATTCCGGGTCTCCGGGGTTATAATCAGTATAGATGTAATTCTCGGGTGATAGTAGAGAATAATTTTGTGATTTTTATTGACAAAATGGCGGCCATTCAAAAAAAAATTTCAATTTCGGGCTTTTTTTTTGTAGTTTAGTGTAAAAAAAAAATAGTAAAATTTTTTTTAAAATTATTGTCTACTATCACCCGAGAATGGTGACAATTCTGCGTCGATTCCACTTTGTTTCATGAAAATCGGTTCAGTTGAACTGGAGATATTTCTGCCGCCAGTTCGAAAAACGTGGTTTCGAGAAAAACGCGTCTAAAGTTTTGACTTCACTTGCATTAACATTAACATTGCTGGATAAAAATGGCCATATCTCCTTAAGTATTTCGAATTTCTAAAAATCCTTTTAGGGGCATATTCACAACTACCCAAGCTATAAATAAATGCAAAAAAAAAAGTCGAAAAAAAAAGTTGCTCAATGAGAAGACCCCCTTAAACCGAGAAGAAAAATTACTATTTACGTCTTAAATTTTAAGCCATACACGGACTGTGGCCTATCAATTGTCAAAACTAGTTATAAAAATCGAGAGGAGCCGACATGTCATATCTGAATATAGAAAAAACAGTGTGCTTACCAATGCGGAATGTTTGGGAATGGTTGGACACGTGAGATATATGGCTCAGGAAAACAATATTCGAGTGTACGTTATTTAATCCATGCAATCGAATTAGGTTGGAACTCGATATCTTTAAATTATTTGGCCCATTTGTATCAATCCCTTCTAAACCGGATGACTGAAGTTTTGGAACGGCAAGGTGGCTCGACACATTATTAAAAAATATTCATTTACATCTAAATTAATCCAATTACCCAATATTCAAGTTAAGTTTATGTTAAAAATAATCTGAGTTCTGTAAAGTGTTTTTTTTGTGTCTAAGTGTCATATTCAAGTGGCGCAATATTTGAGCCCCGCAATTTGTTGGATTTTGGTTAAAATTTTGAAATTAAGTCATGTAAAATTTAAATTTGTTTAAATACAGCAATTAAATAATCTGAAATTAAAATAAAATTAAGTCTCTAGCATCATTGGTTTGAATTTCAAACTTTGAAAGCAGTAGACTATAGAAAACACACATGGGGGGTGTCCAATTCAAGTGACGAGGAGTGTAATAAGTTTTATTCAGCAGTCCTGCATCAATACATGTGCTAAATTAATCCGTAGTTTGAGTGACAGGTGAAAGCGATAGTTTTTTTTGATCCTTACTAAAGCCTTCATCAGCTAATGGAGTAGTTTTGTCACGATATTCGGTTTGTATTTCAGTTTTAGGATCTGCTAAAATAAAGAATCTGTATTCGAATCTCAGTTAGCATTAAGTTATTTTATTATTAACAACTTCTTTATAAAAAAAAAATTAATCTAATTCAAACATATAGTAATTTAACATTAATTAATACTTCTGTTTTATGTATAAATGTGGGCGGCAGTTCACGCTAGTGACAAAGTATTTTTAATAACATTTTTAAATGGCAAAAAAGGCACTTTTTGCATGAAAATGAGGAAAAAGTGCCTTTTTTTGTAATTTTTAAAGAATTATTAAAAATACTAGCGAAGTCACTACTAGTGCAGTCACTATTAAAATTGTTTAAAGAATGTTTTTGCATCCCAAGATTTTTGTTTTGAGCCCTAGGAAAAAAGTTTTGAAAGTAGGCTTTTTTAAAATTCGAAAATTTCAATGGGTACTTAATGGGTTAAGGAAAGTTTTGTATCATTCAAACGGTCCCTAGGCATCCTACGTTTGCCCATGGTCGAATAAATATATACTTTAAGAAAACTCCAAAAACCACTCTTTAATGGTGTCCGGTTTCCTTTGTCCGGTACTGCAGAAGCGCGAAGTGTGGTAAGTCAAACTATTATTTTTATTTATTATTTATTTAAATTTTGTATCGTTCGTCGCATATTTGGATATTAGAAATGTTGATGCTTTCGCCACTAGACTTACGTTTAGGGGGTTCTTTTATAATACATATGTATGTATACGTTTTTATAAATTAATAATTTTATAATATTAGATTCAATATTTTCAAAAAAGTTTTTTTTTCTCAATTTCCCATATTATCTTCCTTTTCTAAGCCTATAAAACTATTTTATTCGAAAATCGTATGATATTGTTTTTAATATATACAGTGTGCCACTAATGTCTTCATACACCATAAATTGGTCAAATTTGGGTATAATAAAGATGTTTTGATGCGGTTTTTTTATATTAACCTTTAGTTCACTTAAATTCCGTTCGACTGATACCAAAATTTCTTTAACCCATTAAATACCCATTGAAAATTTTGAATTTAAAAAAAAAGCTATTTTTCAACTTTTTTCCTCGATTTTTTCGAAAAAATATTTTGATGCAAAAAGATTCTTAAAACAATTCTAAGAGTATCTGCAAAAAAAAATTTTCAAAAATATTTTTGCTAGTATTTTTTATCATTTTTTGAAAGTTGCCTAAAAGCCGCTTTTTGTATGAAAAAGAGGAAAAAGGGGTTAAAATAAGTCAATTTTAGCAACTTTCAAAAAATCATAAAAAATACTAGCAAAAATATTTTTGAAAATTTTTTTTGCAGATACTCTTAGAATTGTTTTAAGAATCTTTTTGCATCAAAATATTTTTTCGAAAAAATCGAGGAAAAAAGTTGAAAAATAGCTTTTTTTTTAAATTCAAAATTTTCAATGGGTATTTAATGGGTTAAAGAAATTTTGGTATCAGTCGAACGGAATTTAAGTGAACTAAAGGTTAATATAAAAAAACCGCATCAAAACATCTTTATTATACCCAAATTTGACCAATTTATGGTGTATGAAGACATTAGTGGCACACTGTATATAAATAATATAGAAATCAATTTTCTTTTGTTTTAAAAAAATGCTAAAATAAGAGGATCAGATTAGAGGTTCAGTTCACGATCCGGTTTTGGTTCTGGACCCAAAAAGCCAAAACGAATTTGTTCTGGAAGGTTTTGTTCAGAATTGGTTTGCAGCCAGAACTGTATGGGCCATAAATATCAAACTGAAAGAAATATACCAAAATACAATTTTTACAAATTTGTCTATTGATAATAATCAAAAATATATGAACAGATAAAAACATGATTGTGTTAATTTTGGTTAACAGTTCCGGTATTGTGCCCTGACAATAAGTATAGCTATATTCTCGTATTGCATGCCAGTTCAAAAAAGCCACATCTAGGTAGCGCACAAAATGAACAAGACCTCTTTTCCAATAGACTTAACACTGGCGTCAAAAACTTGCGCGCTTGCTTGTCTAAGAAATGGTGGTTGCGGGGGGAGGAGGGGCCACTGCCCACGCCGCAATAACCAGTGCTGCCAATTTAGCTATTTTCCCGTCAAATCTTTCTGTTTGTGATGACCAATTGCGTGAAGCGGGAATTCTGGCTTTTTTAGAAATGCAGTTGGCTTTTTTCCCTCTTTTTTTTATTGTTGCCACCGATTGCATGAAAATATCTAGCATTTGGTACCAAAACATACCATTTTTGATAAATTTGTGGAAAAAGAGTTTACATACGCGCTAAACATATACCAGTTTTGGTAAAAATACACCAAATGTGTGTAAGAGTGGCAGATTAATCATACGTTTTTGTCGATATTTGCCAATACCATCACCACTACTGTACGGCAAACTAACATCACAATATAAAGTGGTGATTTACATATATTTCCATCTTTTCAGTTAAAAACAGTTTTTTCTTTATCAAAAGCTGGCAGCATTGGCAATAACCAACGCAAGAGCAAAATTTCACCCCATCCCACCACAGTTCCATAGATACACCCACACACACACCCACACACGCACACCACAATGCGCCACAGCGACTGCTGCATTGAGCGTGCCTGAGTGTATTCTGGAGCCGAGAAAGTGAGAGCAAGAGAGAGAGAGCTCAATACTGTTATCGCTAGTCGTGTTCCATTCTCAAATCGTTCCTTATCCTGTACGCCTTTTGGCTTGTTATCTATGCCGGCGTTTCATGCTCACGCGTCTCACCGCTGCGACACGAAGCGACTTCGCCTCTGCCGACAGAGACCCCGATTCGTTGGGCACTCGGCCAATGGGTTATTCGGTTAAACTTTCGGCATTGGCAACGACAGCGACAGCGACAGCGACAGTCTTTCATTATCCGGCGAACGAGCGTGTTACGTTTTCGCTTGATACGCAACGAACGACGCAGCCAACAACAACGACAGCAACAACAACAACAGCAAATACATTAACCAACAGAACAACAACAATAACAATACGAAGGAGAACAAATAAAAAGCCGTTAGCTGCGTTCTTCTATTTTTAGTGCCGAACTTTGCGAGTGCTTTACTATTTTTACTACAGTTTGACACACACACACGCACTCACCTATGCGACATGTGAATAACAACAGCAATAGCAACAATAATAATAATAATAATAATAACAAGCACATTTCTGACTGCACTTGTGATTACAGAAATTTGTTGATAAAACGCAGAAGGCAAATATTAAGAAATTCTGAAATATAATTTTGTTATTAGCGCTTCCATAATTAAAAAGTGTTTGTGTGAGTGTTTCAGCAATAACAACAACAAAAATAACAACAACAACAACGACAGCAACATCAACTGCAGCAGCGGGCAACCGAAACTAGGCTAAATAGCCTTGCATACTTTTGGGCTCACACACACACTCGCATACGCACATAGGACACTCACGCTCAGTCAGACATCGAGAGACAGAGCGGACACAGGTCGGCGACATTTGAACCTGCTGACCGGCAGGCCGTGCTCTTCTTAGTCGTTGTTGCCAGAGTTTTCTGCTAGTTTTTGGCAGCGTGAGATGAAAAATGCGCAATAACACGCCAACAATAACAACAACTGTGAAACAAATTTAAGCAAACCACAGCAAACCAAAGGAGACAGGCACACGAATAGACGAAAAGAAAGAGTTCAGTGCTTCAGTCAGTCAGTGGTGCTGCTGCTGTATGTGTATGTGTTTGTGTGTGTGTGGTGCACTGATGGTGGTGCAGTAGTGCAGTTCAACAGCCCCCGGGCGCTGAAAATTTGTTGGCTAGAACTGTAACTGAAGCTGAATCCGAATCTGGTGCCGGGCTGCAGCTCGTAAACGTTCGCCTTTTGCCTCGTCCCGGCTTCGTGTGCGTTTGTGCATTTGTGTGTGTGCGGTAAACGGTTTCTGTGTGTGTGTGTGTGAGTGTGTGTTGGTGTGTGTGTATTCTGCAGCAGCCACCGCAGCTCTGCAGCAACGAAAATTGTGTCAGCATCAGCAGCGACAGCGGCAGCAACAACAACAACAGCAACTTCTGCAGTCGGCCGTCCGGCCGTCTGGCGCCTTCGATGTTCAGCAACCGGTAATTTATGCAATGCTATACGTTATACGGTATACGGTATACGTTATACTTACTACTTATGTATCCGCACTCATCTAGTTACAGCCGTACGGACTTAGGCATCACCTTCGATAACACAACATTACGCATACGACTGGGCTTACCTTGGCAACGCTGCCCCATAGCGTTAAGCGCGTGACAGTTGCCAGTTGCCCGTTGCCCGTTTTGTTGTTGTTTCCATTTTGCTATCGATTAAGCTTAGTCGATTCTCTAGGTCGCTTTTGTCTTTGCCATTGTCTTTGTCCTTCCGTGCCCCTCAATGTGTGTGCGTGTCACACACATTGCAAATTAGTTGGTTTACCTTTAGCTTGCAAGTTTATGAATGCAATGGATGGTCGCTACTTTGACGACAGGCCACGCATTGTCTTCCCCTGGCCATTGTAGCGACTAATTGTAGCTTCAGCTTCAAGACAATGCAACATAACAAAAGTCAGCAGAACTCCTAGCGCCTTGCCAATTGGACCAGAAATTGACACAGCTCAACGTTTAAAAATTTCCATTCACATTCTAATTATTTAAAATTTTCAGAAGCTTCACACTTCTTATTATTATTTTTTACCACCTATACTTTTATTTTGACTTGGTTTATTATTGGAAAAATAATAAAAAAAATCATTATCTTAACTTGGGAATCATTTAATGAAATAAATTATAGCGCTTAAAATAGCAAAAAAAAAAATTAAATTTAAAAAGTAAAAAAATGTGTTTTGCTTTGTAAATTATTTGAAAATTGCCCAAAGTTTAAGCCTATTAATATTGTATTTTACAATCTTAAATAATGTTTTTCTTGATTTTATCAGTGGCAAAATTATAAAAGAAATCAATTACTTAAGCTCAACTCTTTTCAAATTTTGGAATCATTTAAAAAAAATGTGTTAGTCCTAAAATAACAACAACAAACTAAAACAAAAAATAAAGTAGCGTTATATGTACAGTAAAAAATTTAACAAAGGCTCAAAATGGTCTGGAAACTAAATTAAATTTCTAACTCTATGACTCCAATTGTTAACCCGAACCTACTCCAACGTTTTGGGAGCTTGCAGTTAATATAAAACTTCACGTTAACACACCCCACCCCGTGTCCATTTTGTGTCAATACAAATACACGTCAATACACAGTCAAATTGTGTGTCGTGCCGTTTCATTTCTGCGTACGACTATCGCTTGTCATTCACCCAACAGCCATTCCTTTTTCATTTCCCTTCATATTTTTGTTATTTTTTATTTGCCTGCTCGTTTGTGTGCCCTTCCTATCTACAATTTCATTTATTCAAGTGCTTTGTTTGATTCAACGGGCATTTAACCTATTCAAATGCTCTGGACATTTTGAATTGTATTGCAAACGCTCGTTTGTATTGCAAAACTTATCGAAATTCACACTCCTGTTTGCCACGTTCCATGGAAATGGTGTGACAATTGACAAGAGAAATCCCTCATAGCCAGAATTGGCATTGTATGGATCCGTATTTGGATCAATTTCTATTAAAGCCGTTAATTTCAAAGTCCCATGCTGATCAGTTATTTAAAAACAAGCAGAAAGGTTATCAGGTGTGCTACAGAAATCTCTTTCACTTCAATTTGACGTAAATTTGTATGAAATTTACGTAATTTTTCAGGTGAAAGAGATTTCTGTAGCAGGCCTGTATAAATATATTTTAAATGTGCGTAACGGGCTTTCTTAGAATGAAGTATGTTTGTACTTGAATTTTTAAAACTGTGTTCTTTAAATTTGAAGATTGTTGTGTACTTGTTGTTTTCTTGAATTAAGTATGAAACGATCATAGATGTAAAATTTCATCCGAATTTTCCTATGGCATCTACAGTAGCGGACAAAGAAAACCGGACACCTTAAAAGAGTGGATTTTGGAGTTTTCTTAAAGTTTATATTTATTCGACCTTAGGCAAAACGTAGGTTGGTTAGGGACTGTTCAGATGATACAAAACTTTTGAGCACCGATTGAGATTTTCGAATTTGAAAAAAAGTCTACTTTTGAATATCTTTTCCTAGTGCTCCAACCAAAGAAGTTGGGATGCAAAAATATTCTTTAAGCAAATTTAATAGTGACTGCAAAAAAAAATTTTCAAAAATCTTTTCGCTAGTATTTTTAATAATTTTTCGCCATTTTCGCCATTTTCAAAAAATTATTAAAAATACTAGAGAAAAGATTTTTGAAAATTTTTTTTTGCAGTCACTATTAAAATTGCTTAAGAAATATTTTTGCATCCCAACTTCTTTGGCTGGAGCCCTAGGAAAAGATATTCAAAAGTAGACTTTTTTTCAAATTCGAAAATCTCAATCGGTTAAGGAAAGTTTTGTATCATCTGAACAGTCCCTAGGCCACCTACGTTTTGCCTATGGTCAAATAAATATAAACTTTAAGAAAACTCCAAAATCCACTCTTTTATGGTGTCCGGTTTTCTTTGTCCGGCACTGTATAGGGACCAGAATTACATTTGTACTGAATGTAACGCCGTTTACTTTTTTCATTTCTGATGATCCGAAGTGTAGTTATCCGTGCCGCAGACAGCATACCTTTTTTTTCGACGTCCAACTTTGAAGGCCGACAACTTTTTGAACAGCCCTCGTACAAAGGAAAAAAAAATTGTTATTTAATTCAATATGTTCTTAATACAATAAAAAAAACAGAACTTAAAAAACTATTTCCGTTTTCAAAAAAGATTTTTTTTAAAAAAGGTCCAAAAACAGCCTTCCAACCAGCAAAACCCCCTTAAACAGAGACTATTAAATGCACCAAGCATCCCATTATGTTCATTATACCCGTTACTTAAAAAAAGGTTGTATTGTATTCGTTGAAATGCATGTAACAGGGAGAAGGAAGCATCTCCGACCCTATAAAGTATATCATACTATACTATTCTTGATCAACATCAACAGCCGAGTCGATTTAGCCATGTACGTCTGTGTGAGCGCCTAGATCTCAAAGACTATAAGAGCTAGAGCAACCAAAATTGGCAGACTAACTTCTATAAGCCTCACGCAGATCAAGTTTGTTTCAAATTTTTGCTACGCCCCTTCCCGCCTCCGTAAATTACAAAAAGCCACCACACGCACAGTTTTTCGAATAATACGTACTTTTTGTTAATTAAGGTTATCTACTATCTTAAGCTTTTATCCTATTTAGTCCCAACAAGATCGGCCAACCATAACTGCTGGTTTAAGTTTCAAGCAATGTAAGTGCCTAAAAGCACGCAATAAAAAATATTTTAAATTTTATTTAAATAAGTAACCGGTATCCCATAGTTGGGCGCTCTTTATATAATGGAAGTCTTGTTTACTCGATTGCAGCCATTTTTTCTAGGTTTAATGGTTAGACTGAAAGCTGTAAATATTTCTGATAGATCTACCAATCCCGTTGAAAGAAAATAAAGAATACTTGCTGGAGATGCTTATATTTCTTTTTTGTGGCATTTATGTTCACTATCTGAAATGAGATTTGCACCTGTGGCTTAGTGCTTAAGAGCTTAGAGGAAAGTGCTTGGCACTTAAAAGCTTTTGATATGCATATGCATGTGAGGAGATTGCCACGTGTGGGCGTTGCAGTCAACATGTTGTGGCTACGGCAAAGCCGAGGATGGAAAACAACAGTACTCGTAAAAACGAGCCAAAACCATTGCTAAATATTCATATGCAACAGCCCCAAATACGCCCATGTACACGTCCACTCCCATGACCACGTACACGACCACGACCACGCCCACCACAGCAGCTACTGCTGCAGCATTGCAAGCTTCATAAGCTTCCAATACGCCAACACGCTTATGCCGGCTGGCCACAGGATATCAGTAATAACGAGATTTGGCCATATACTCGAATAGTACTCGATGCGGATGTGCAACCGTTTGATGCATGAGTGGGCGTTCTGCGAACAAGGCCGATGAGCAATCAACACCAAACACGCAACTGGAGACGATTGCAGTTAACTCATTTACAGTGGCAGTTTCAGGAACTGCCTCTGGCGATCGAAAGATATGAATTTTTCAAGCGTAAATTATGTACAGACCGTTGCAAAGTTAATCAGAAGACTGACAGTGAAAAATCAAACATATGTATGTACTCGTACTTCCACTCAAAAGCCAGTTATTTGCTCGCCCACACGTAGAGAGTACAGAGATGAATATGGTTATGTGTGCAGCTGCAGCCATTTTCTATTTCTATGCTAAATTTACGTATGTGGGCTGAATTGCGCATACGCCTCGTAAGGCTACGGACCAAAAACTGCTGGCAATTTGATTAAAGCGCAAGAGTCATAAAGTACAGAGGATATGACGGTAAAAATATAAGGATTTACTTTAAGCCAGACAGCCATGTCGAGCATAATGGTGATGAAAAAGAGCAACAGAAAAGCCGAGGCAAAGAAAAATAATGATAAGAAATAACCAAATACCCTTTCAGATGTACAATTCATTAATGTAACCTTTGACGAAAACTGTATATCTGCTTTATTTTAAACAGAAATGTTGAGGCAAGTTTTATTTATCAATACCATACATATTTTATTTACTTATTTTTGGACTCAAATACACAAATAAAAATCGATTGCAGGAAGGGATTCGTAAAGATTAAGCCCCTTCGAAAGGGTATAAAAGGAGACGTGCAATTAAATTGGCATGGCATCGCAACAGGAAACCGAAGAAGAAAGCAGCAGAAAATAAAAATTAAAATCATAAAAATTTCATAAAAGCAAGCGAAAAAAAATCACAAAAATGGCGACGACAGCCATGATGTTAACCAAACAATAGCGAACGAAAATAAAGGAGAGAAAAGGGCCATAGCTCGGTGAGAAAAGAACAAGCAATGAAGATATGGTTTTATAAAGATATCTAAAAGTAAATCGCCAACAACACGCACACCTCTATCTGTATCTGTATGGGTATCAGCACGGAAACCAGAAGTGAAAACCTTTAATTTTCTTGTTTTCGCTGCGTACGCAGTGTGGAGTGGGGAGTGGTGGGTTGAGGGAGTGTCATGTTCTCCTTCGTCCGGAAAATTCATTGACTTTGCGCACAAAGCAAAGGGAAATGATAATTTTCCGCATAACAGACTCACACACACGCACACACACACACATGTAGACAAGGGAACTTGAGTGAAAGATGTCTTAGAAGATGACAACTGAAGGCAGCTGCCTGCTGATGCTCACTTTAATTATCTGCAAATTGAATTGAAATGCTTTTAACTTTTGCCCTGTTTTAGATTACAACAGAGCTCAGTTCCATTTGACAGCATAATTTAACTCGTATTTCTCAGCAGACACACACATGAGCATTTAATTACATATATCGCATCAATTTAGCCAACGAGTTAAGAATCTTAATAAGATGACAGATGAATCAAGTTGAGCTCTTTAGAAGTCGTTTAATAACTGTCTTTAAGTTACTTGTTGGATTCGGAGAAAAACATAAACTTGTTTTTCTACAATTCTAAGAAATTGTTGAGAACGTTATATAGTACAAGTATACTTATTTACATTTCTCTGCAAGTAATTAATAAAAACATATTTTAGTGAGGAATGTTTAATTGATTAGAAACTCAAACTCTATTGTTGGAATAATTATTCAGCTTGTGATTTCAGGAAATTTATTTCGCTTTTCAGTTGTCAAGTGGACAACAAATTAATGCTGATTAGGAAATGATATTTATTGATATAACATTGAGATTATTATTGTTTTTATCAGATTTCCATCTGTTTATCTACTTTCAAACTCCAATATTTCATTGTTTCCACTGTTTACGGATCGAACAAAAATCAACGCTAAGCTCGCAAACATAAGTTTGCCATCTGTTTGCTTTGTATTATTTTTAGACATTCGTTAAGAATCGTTCGCATCTCAAAGAATTCTCTTCTAGCTATAGTTGCACTTTGTATTAGCCTCAGACATCATTGCATTTAGTTGTGCTCATCATTATCACAATGATGTCAGAGTCAATCTGAATCGAGTCTCGGTAACTGCCTCTAATGGATTCTCAAGGCGACGCTCCACACAGTTGGCTAACAGCATCCGGAGACCATTTGCAATTCTCATGCCATCGAGGAATGTATTAATATAAATTGCCTGATAACAAGTACAGTGGAAAGCTACCAGGGCATCTGCAATAACAACAACTGGTTGTTCGGTTAAACGTTGGCCAAGTCGCTTAGCGAAATATTTGCTGAGTTGATTGCAGCATCAGCATTTTGTGTTGCGCTGACCGTTCGACTGTGACTGATTGATCGATTGATTGATTGAGTGAACCGTAGGCAATATTTTAGTTTATGGACAAACAATGGCGACACACTGAGCTTCCATCATTCATCACTCGATGTGCATGGAACGGCTGTCCAGGACACACATCAGATTTTGGCAGGGTATCATCTCTGTCGACGGGACTGCAACACCTTGTCAAGGATTCTCATTTAAAGTTGAGCCCGAAATGTTTGCTAACTGCACAGAAATTCAAGTTGCAACAGAACACGGCACAACCACAGCGGCAGTTGGGAAATAGTTTTCCCCCTTTTGATATGGCTGACAACTGTGTAAGTTTCGAAACCAGCGACAGCTCTTAACTATCTTAACTATGTTTGGCACGTGAGTGCGCCATGTCAATGGCTGAATTCCTTTAACGTGGCCAAGATGGTGGGTGATGCCCGTGAAATGAAATGAAAAATCGATAAAAACTTGTGCTGCCACGACGACAAAACGCAATACTCATTTCTATGTACTTTTCCATATACACATATTTTATGTATCTGTGCATAAGTATGTTTCAGTTATGAGCTCCCCCTTCCATCCCCCGTGGCGATGCTCGCATGTTGCAAATAAATCATAGGATAACATACAGTAGCATTGTTGTTGTTGTATTTGATGGCTACTTCGAAATGAAATCAAATCAATGTCATCATGACCCGAGGATTCCAATGTATGTATGTATATGTGGGGAAGCCGTGTATGTGATATACTTTGATTGCCATGTGCGAAGCGTTATTCTGTTGTTCCCTCGGGTTATTTGACCTTTTCCAAAACCGTCTACTTATTAAGACAAATGAACTTTAAATTTAAGGAAAAATTACATATATGTACCTTTCCTAAAGTAATTTTAGCTATGGCGTAACAAATCGAAGCGAAAAAGTAACGAAGTGACGCATTTAGTTATGCTCGAGTTTTCTTTTTAATGCTTCTTAATCTTTCGGATTTAAAAGACTGGTATGTTTCTGTTAGTTGTATAAATGTGAAATGAATGTTAATATGTAAACAAAAACTTCTTAATTTCAAAAACAAATATTTGGTAGTATAAAAATCTCTTTATGAGGTAAAAATCTAGTGACGGAAATATTTCCAAGCGAGAAAAATACTATATATTAAATTTATTAAAAACATAGCTCTTTTTAAATAGTTTGGTCGTTTACACTTTGACCTTTGACAAGAGCTGGGGCCTTTTTTTGCGCAGTGTGCCGAATGCTAAACTTTTTTTTAAATTTATCTCCAAAATTTAATATTGTTTGTCACAAAATTGGATATTAGAAATTTTGGGGCATTGAAAAATCAGAATAAGTTGTAAATGATTCGGTTCCTAAATAGTTATTTGAGTTCAAATAATATTGGTCTTTCAATTTCAGTGTAATAAGAAAGATTATTTGGGTTACGGTTAATCAGTTAATACCGGTTAAAAATTACAGTTTCAGTTACGGGCTTGATACCTGGTTCATATTTAATATTTTTTTACAATTTTTCTTTCGTGTATTTTAAGTTTCAAATCCAAAACACTGCTGAGTTTGTAAATAGTATGTTATATCTGTAAGCTGACAATCTTTGGACAACATCTTAAAGTAAACACTTGATGTGGCTGATAGAGACTGTAAATGGCGTTTACACAATCAACACTTCATATGCCATTCCTCCCCCCTTTACACTCCACCTATTTGCACACGCTCAACTTCCAAAGAGCGCGACTCGAGGCAGTGACAATGCGTAGCATACTTTTCAGGCTGTTGTTGCTTGACGGCTGGCTTCCGGCTTGGTGCCCCTTGGGGTCACAACTACACACACTCTGTATTCACACCCATGTGTGTGGCAAGGCTTGGTGTCAGCCGCAGCTGCGGCAACGGCAACATCAGCGACTCGAGCAACAATTGCAGTTCGTAATCCATTGTCTGTGGGCAACTATTAAAATTTGTAAATGGCATTTGAAAGCGGCATAAGCAGCCATAAGCTGAACTTGGTATGTGTGGTGTGTGTGGGGAGTGTTGAATGCCCCATTTATTTTCAAATGGTGCAAAATACGGTTATAAATAAATAAGAGCTCACATATGTATGCAGACAAGTCGACACTTAGTCATAAAGTGCGATATTGTTAAATAATAAACAGTTTAGCTCAGACAGCAGACAAAAGAGGCGTGAAAATGTAAAAACAGCCTGATTGCGGCAAGGGATGAGAAAGCGATGGGGAATGGAGAAGTATAGAAGAGGGTTGTGTACGCATTCAACTGTCAACAGTAACGATATCCATCTGAGCTCATATAACCAGGAGCTGCTTGCGGAGGGACAGCGACAAGGCATTCCAAATCGGCGACTTCCATAACGACCGTCATCAAAGTTGTTGTAGCGCAACAACAACAACAACAACAACAACAAGAATAACGAGAACGACAAGGATGACAGGAACAACGCCAAAAACTGTCTCCAATAAATAAAAGGCAACAGCACCGACAGGAAAATGTGCTGACAGCAACAACTGTTGCCAAGAGCCCGAGCTGATGCCGTTGCCGGTGTTGCTACTGCTTTGCTTCTCCTACATTAAGCATTTCATCTGGCATCCCGAAACCAAAGTTGCCCAGTCTCCGAGTTGGCAGGAATTCCCCACATCCTCCTTTTATCACAGGCAATCTAATGCCTATGCTCACATTACTTACGAACTGAGCCGGGGGACTGAGGGGCTAACCGAACCCACAACAGAAAATAATCAGAAATTCTTAAGTGAAGAGTGACTGACTCCAAATAATCCTGCAACAAGCCAAATATACAGTCTGACCTCACTATAATAAATAAAAAGTTATATTTACATTCAAGTTTTATCTTCTTTGAATTACCTTATATTTTAAAGTTGGATAGTGATTTATTTATTTATTAACATTGATATTTAAACTTATCAATCTAAAACTAGCAAAATATATAATAAGATTAGATAGTTAAATTCTACAAGTTTGGATTCACAATTCTAAAATAGAAAATATTATAACGCTTGTTCTATGAACAGATCATATTCTGATCAAATTATATTTATTTATGAGCGGTGAATCTAAAATTGTGAATATATAAATATCTTTTTATGAAAGCAGCAGCATGGCTAACAATTTTGAGAGCTCTCGTATTGTTCCTTATAGGTCTGTTTCACTGTCAGAAGGTCTGTTGTGTGAGAAGGTATTAAGGGACTGTAATGTTATTATCTTGATTCGACACTAAGCTGTAAAGGGATTAGATTTGCTTATCAATCCGAGCATCCACTGTAGTATTTGTGCTATGCTCTGGGCGGCTGAGTATATAAGTAAAGGACGAGAGGAGAAAACATAATGCCGTGACTAAATGGCATTGATACTCATGCAAGCATTGTCTGTCCACATATCATGTGTGTGGGTGTGTGGGAGTGACCATTAAAGTGTGGACAGCTGTGGCAGCTTTCACTTAGGCCCATAGACATACTCACACTACAATTCATAGCTAGGACTGTTCGGTGCTCACAGCTTTCATCACAATGAGGGCAATGGGCAAGTAGAGACACTTTGCTTTAGAGCTTCTGCGGTTAACATGTCGTATGATAAATATTTGAAGCGAACACAATTTACATATCAGGCCCCGAACTATGGCAACCAACTAAGTGGCTGACTTTAAATGATTTAGGCTCAAGTCTGTTGGGCCTTTGTTCGTTGCCAAAGTGACGCTTTATCAATTATTTAATGTAATTGAGCATGCAAATTTTGGGCTCCTTCCTGTCTGGGAATCCCAGGCTGGAAAGGGGCCCAGGTGAATGCTCATGTGTGCCGAAGGAACTATTAAGCCGTTAAATTGAATAAACAAAAAGGATGATCCGGTTGTCAGAATAACTACACAGGCCTAATAAATAGTTAATAATCAGAGTGAGTTGAGCCGAGTTGAATGCCACAACTGACAGTTTAATAATGAGCTTTACTTTGACAATTTAAAATCATATTCTTCAAGTTCTTGTTATTATGAAGAGCTCAACTGACAATTTAATGGATTCCAATATCGAATGCAAATTTGTATTGACTACTTTATCAAGGGCAGCAAGAATAACATTATAGTTTCATTATTACAATTCAAAATTTAACTCTCTCAATATGAAAGGAAATTGGATGAATTGCTATAATGAAGAATATAATTGACAACTTAGACAATGCAATTGTCTAGTGTATATTATTCAAGGCTGCAAAAGTTTAGAATAACCATCGAGTAAGTTGAGTTCGGTTCATTTAATATATAATAAGTAAAAAGTTTTATCCCTTATTTGTAAAGAAAATAAAAATGTTTAAAATGGTGATTGAAGTCTTAAAGACTTCGTCATATACAAAATATATGAAATTTATATTCTTATGTATTTTATTTCTGAAGGCAACCATTTTATCAAAAGCAGATCCGCTCGTACTCCTGTTCAAGGGGTAAATGATTTTAATGGTTTGATCATGATTAAATTATAACAAGGTGATGTAGAGTTTGAGAGTGCCGATAGCTTTTGCGATTGGCATGTGTGTGTTTTTATTCTCATGATTACACTGTGTTACAAAAAAAAATCAAAACGAAACTTCTGGGATGGGACACAGCGTAGGTTGTAGGTATAGATAAATACAATTTTTTTGCATACTAGAATTTTTTGTTGCACATCGAAATTTTGAATAACGGTACAAAAACCGTTTTTTCGTACTTGCACTCACTCATGCGCCCATAGCTTCGTCAAATATCCACCGATTTTCATTTTCTTACCAGTTTTGGAAAGAAGAAAGGTCTTTAAACGTGCTATACATGACTTAACTTGATTCAATGTTCTTATTAGAGTATTTTCCATGTAAACATATTTTTTGTGTGTTTTTTTTTACATTTTTTTACTTTGATGATGTTTTTGAACACTATTTTATTAGAAACCCCTTAGACTTGTAATTTTATTTAAAAAGAACACATTTTTACGAAAAAAACGTGTGTCCATTTTCTAAAATCGGACAATATTTCGCCAAGCTGTAATAGATTTTCTGAAACAGAATTGCTCAAAAACATTATTGCGCCATTTCCCCATCCCCTCATATTCCATTTGTAGTTGCGTCGTTAGCAAAGTAGCTAGCAAACGAGTTTTTTTCCATGACTTTTTTTCTAAAAAAATTAATACCTCAGCTAAATATCACTCGATTTTAATAAACTAAAAAGCAGAAGACGAAAAATTAAATGTGTTTTGAAACTACATACCAAAAAGTAGTTGCTTTCTACAAATTTAACTTATTAATTTACGTTCAAAGTTGGGTAATGTCGCAAAAAACTGAAAAAATGCATATATTTTTACATGTAGCTCCCTCAATATTTATCCGATATTGCAGTGTAATACACCGTTAGAAAGGTGTTACTTTTCACTTTCCAACGACGTTTTTAAATTTATTGTAAGACGCATAGTTTAGGACATAGAATTTTTAGACTCCATCAACCTCGAAAAAACGGTTTTTGTACCGTTATTCAAAATTTCGATGTGCAACAAAAAATTCTAGTATGCCACAAAATTCTATTTAACTATATCTACAACCTACGCTATGTCGCATCCCAGAAGTTTTTGGACTGTCACACAGTGTTATCGAGACCATAATACTGACGTAGATTTCTACAAACACTAAAGACCTTTTTACATAGTTATTATGGCAAATTTCTGATATCTTCTCCAAAATTTCTGATATCTTATAAAAAAAACCTCTTTACGAGGTAAAAGTCTATGACTCAAAATTTCTGACATCCAATTTTGTGACGATCTTTTCGCGAAGTAAATAAATTCAGTGGTTCGGTTGATAACCTGGTTAGGTAAGGCCAAAAACACGAGCCGAGCCGGTTCTACAAGGTTCGGCTCAGAATCGGTTTAAAGCTGTGCTCCAAAAATTTCTTTACGTATTTAGTTTTGCAATTATTTATTTGATTTTTACAATAACCTTCAAAGGACAACTTTTAATTAATAATGAGTATTTAATTTTAAGAACGCATTTCAGTAATTATGAGGCTATATACAAAATCTCGTACATGCTATTACTTTTAAGTCTTCTCGAGAATTTCTTTGGACTTTTTCGTTAAACGTGCTTTTTGTGACACCCCTGAATATGGAAAAAAGTTTGTTAAATAAGAATACAGAACTTAATTGATAGCATAAGCCATTATCGATTGTAAATTTTCACTAGAGCAGACGATAACTTATCACGATAATAACACAATCTTAAGAAGTCCTCAAATTGATTTCCTAATATAGAACATTCCATTAATATACGCGTAGTATCAATTGTACTTTCATTCGTGTATTGACGACAATTGATATCACATCAATCTCCCGATGCCTATCTATTAAGTTTAGTTGTCAAGTATGAAATGATGTCAGCAGGGAAAATGTGGATTTTACGCGATATTTTATATATTTTTTCCGTTTATTACGTTTTTTGACCTCGCTTTGATTTATACTTCACATAAGTAAAGCACAAAAACATATATCAAAATAAAGACAAAGTTCAACTGTAGACGCTGGACAAAAGTCTTTCAAGAGGACTATATAATTTCGATCTCTCGATGCCTATCAAAAGATATTCTATTTGGTTGTCAAGCATGAAGTGATATCAGCAGGTGTCATGTGGGCAAAACCGAGGCGTTTGGTGCGCGATATAATATGTATGTATATTATGTTGTTTGACATCGCTTTGAGTTACACTTCACAAAAGTTGGGCACAAAAAAATAAAAAAAATAAAGACTAAAATCAACTGTAGGCGCTGGGCAGAAGCCTTTCAAGAGGAACGCACCTTTTAGGTAAGCTATCACACTGATTAGAAATAAAATTGAAATCGAACGTCACTCTGACGTCATAGTTCAAGTTATCCCGAGAGTTGTTCCGTAAACAAATAGATTGTAGGCAGCTGAGTGCCATGAATTATTCACTTTAAACTGAAACTTGACGTCGCGACGTTTGGCCATAAATCATTCAAGTATTTTAAGTCTCAGTTATTGGGAAACGAGTTATCCCCTAAAGGTGCAAAAGAAAGTGAGTCGGAAACCCAACTCTTAAAATCCATCAAAGCCCCAATAAAGTGAGCCAAGTAGACTGTGTGGGATACTCTTGTTTGTAAATAAAATATGTTTGCTAGCAATTACATATGTACGTTGATCAAACGCTGCAGTCACAGCCAGTGACAGATATATGTATATAAATACATATATTGTCTATATATAAACTAAATATATTCTAGTGGTACGCAGAGACTACAATACAAAATATGTATGTATATTCAAATGGCAAATATAATTCGGGTGTGAATAAATAGCTCGTCGATCTATTTATTTGCATAGTGCCAATAAATAGTATATGGATGTGTAAAGAGAACTAGGTTTACAAAAATATGAGAGGTCTTCTAAATTTAATAATATAATATTTAAAATTTTGATGTCTGTGTTACAATCGGTTGAGCAAGCAGCATCAAATTTGAACTAAAATTGCAGTTTTATGCTCAGTGAACGTGGCAGACGAAACAGCAATAATAAACAAAATGCAATACAAAACTAAACCAAGGGAACCAAATAGAATAGCAGAGGTGAAAGGCGGAGAGCAATACGAATAAAGCCAAAGAGTGAGCGCACAGACAGAATAACAGAGAATATTTTGACAACGCCAAAGACATTGGTTAATAATAATATATGGGTAGAGGGAAACACAACAAAGTACAAGCATTCCAATTAACGTATCATATACGACCATTTAATACACTACCTATTTAAGAAAATACTTTGCGTAAAAAAATACTTTACTTAACTTGAATTTAAAGTTAAATAAACTTTCATCTGTTAAGCTGTGGCACAAAACTTGAGTCAACTTTTGGCAAGAACTTTTCGAACTGAAATTAGTATGCCGAGTCAAATTTGTGGAGAGCATTCAAATAATTATGAGCTTGGGGCAGCGAGAGGCAGAGACAGGTGACGCGGCAGGTTAGAGAATTAGTTGTGCATTGGCTGCCAAACGAACGAGCTGACAGCGAGTGCAAGCGCCAAAGAGAGTGAGAGACGGAGAGTAGAAGAAAAAGAGCAGCAGATGAAATCAGTGCCTCGAGTGGTCGGTCGTTCGGTCGGTCAGTCGGTCGCAATAGGAATAGGAATAGGAATAGGAAAAGTTATCAGGGGCCCCCAAACAGAAAGTGCAATTTAAGCGACGCGTCGCGACGGTTAAATGCGAGCAACGAACACCTGAGACGTTAGTTTGGTACGCGAAATGTTTGGCAAAGGCACAGGCAAAGTTGGCCAATGCATATAGTGAAAGGCGTCTACTTAAGCTCAACGTAAGATAAACATAACGTAACGTCATGAAGCGTTTAGAAATTGCCACCCTCTCGCAGCCCCTTTTGCAATCTCACTACGTACTTTTACATACATATTTTTTTTACTCGTTCCCATGCCAATTCACGCCAATTCGCCTTCGCAAATTCATTCGCAGTTTCAATCTCAGTCGCAGTCCTTGTTCAAAGGTCGCGTTTGCTTTCGAAGAGCAGAGATTCATTTGAATCGCAGTGATAAAGTTTTCATTATTTTTATTCGCAATAAATATGCAATAAGGTGACAACTATTTAAAAATACATCGCATTTCGGACTGTATTTAAATATTTATGTGATAATACGAGGAGCTATGCTCCAAAGCGTTTCAATTAATTTTGCAATCTCTTTACTTGACGTGCAAATACAGTTTTCAATAACGGCTAAATGCAATTTGCAGCTGAAATGAAAATCGAGTGGAGAAACCGAACGAACAGTTGCCCGGGTGTATGTATGTATGTGTACATGTGCATTTTACGTATTTCTCCCTGGGGCGTTTGTTTGTCTCGCTGTCTGTCTGTCCGTCCGTCTATCTATCTGTCGGTCTGCTTGCCTGCCCGCCTGCCTGGTATACCCCTCTTCAATGCTCCCCTTTCCCTTCTCTTCCATTTCACATGTCGTTGTCTAGCAGCTCTTGACACAATTTGCCGTTGTAATTGCTAAATTAATGCAGCATCGACGATTATATTTGTTCCCTACACCAAAACTGTTTCATCAATTAGCTTGTCTTCAAAATTTACCAGGGAATATTACGTATACGCCAAGTTCTGACCACATTTACCGTCGGACCGACACGTCGTAGGCAAAACTGTCTTTAAAGCTGATTTGGCTGACATGCAAAAACATATGCATAATATTTGTATGTAAATATGTGCCTAGATGTGTTGGTATGTACACATATCTTAATATAGCCTACTAAATATCACCCCTATTCACTCTCTCTCTCTCTCTCTCTCTCTCGCTCGCTTACCTTCTCTATATTTCTCTCTTCCCCCTGAATTTCGTGTGTTATGTTTTGGTGTCTTTTCGCTGTTCTCTTTTTGTCCGTTTACCTTGTCAGTCAGCGTTGTTGTTTTTTTATTGCAATTGCTGTCACCGTTATGCTTTCTACATCTTTAGCACACACTTAGGAATGTATGTATGTACATACGATTCCTGTTATTGACATTGCCTCATTATGCATTTTATCGATTTCATATCAGATTCTTATTTACCGGTCAGTCGTTTCACTTCTATCAACTATTCATCTTCATGAGAAATTCAGCTTGCTATTGAGTTAAACAGAAATTTACCGCTTATTGTGTAAACCTTACATGTGATCTTAAGGAATATTTATATTTAGATTCGTCACATCAATATTTAAACAAAATATAATCATGATCGGCCGTGGGTTATAGAATTCCTTATATCTTTTTGCTTAATTCTGCAAACAGGTTTTAAGCCAAATCGTAAGCCTGACCATTAAAAATATCTCTGTCTCTAACTCAAACCGAAATCCAAACCAAAAAATGGCTCTATTCGGAATTACAATATTCTGTTATATACAATCTAAAATTTAATTTTTGTGAAATTTTTGTATGAGCTTGAAATATAAAGAAATAGCATAGGAAGCTTGATGAAATTCATAAAGTAATAGAACTCTGATATCTCAGACTGAATATAAGTAATTTCCTGTTTCCCCACGTCCTTTACCTGCCCTTTATGTACCATTATTATAAAAACATGTTATTTGGGAAGCTAGTTTCCCCATCTAAGTATCTAAGGGAGGGTATATCTGTATTGTGTACAGGGTATCGCGTTGTCGTGCAATCTCTACTGCAAGGTGCTGACTTGTTGTTTTACTTGTAGGTTGTTTATGTTTTATGTTGCTGTGCATTTTCATTCTGTGTGCTTGCAGTTTATTTCGTACTTTGTGTTTAATTTCTGTTTCGTGTAAATACACAAAAAACGAGATACATATATACACAGACGCGTGCATATACTCTTATATATACACATACATACATACATATATAATCGTAAAAGCTGAAAAACTTCTGGCAGAACTTTCGATACTACTTATTTGCACATCTGGCAAGTTTCTGTGTAGATGATTACACGCTGTTTGATATTGAACTTACAACTTGAAGGAATGCGAATAGGAATTGTGATTCCAATGAACTAATGCCGTATTTTACGTATTTTACATTTCATTTTCCAGGTGTCACTAGATTTATCTGTTGTGTGCCTGAGCAGCCGCAAGGTGTTGTGATGATGCCTCTTTGCAGGACGATTGTTTTGTCATAAGGAGCCGCATTCACACAGCCAAATCGAACGCAACAACAACGCTTCCAGAAACCAAGCCAATACTCAAAGCACTTCCAATCACAAAGCACCAGGATCGAGCACAGAGTGCAAGTCCAACTAAACGTCGCCATGTTTTCAATCCACAAATCCCTCACATCCATCGCTGGCTTTGCAATATTCTTGCTGGTCGTCTATGTGACAACGTACGCGCTACAGGCGACCGACGCACAGGATGCCAAAGGATCCGCATCCTTCAGCAGTATTAATGAGACGGG
Source organism: Drosophila suboccidentalis (assembly GCA_037043435.1). Lineage (NCBI taxonomy): Eukaryota > Metazoa > Arthropoda > Insecta > Diptera > Drosophilidae > Drosophila > Drosophila suboccidentalis. The sequence continues at coordinate 57,389 of JBAMBK010001831.1, forward strand.
AGATCTCTACGGCATCGAGACGAGGCACAGTCGGCAATTGCACCAGGCCGAGGTTGATGATGACGACGACGGTGAATTAACCCAGAACCGGGCAGGGGACGGCGACGAGGCCAAGATATGTTCCGCAGGTCTCGTCCTGCCATTGTGGATGCCACAGAAGCATCTGTCAATGGGAGATCGTGCCCTGCGTGGTTTGGTTTACTTCCTGTTAATGATTTATCTGTTTGTGGGCGTCTCCATCATATCGGACCGATTCATGGGAGCCATCGAGGCGATCACATCGATTGAACGCACCGTCACCGTCAAGGCACCCGATGGCAGCAAGCAGTCAATGCGGGTTCGGGTCTGGAACGAGACTGTGGCCAATCTGACACTCATGGCACTCGGCTCGAGTGCTCCAGAGATCCTCCTCTCTGTGATTGAGATCTATGCCAAGAACTTCGAGAGCGGCGATCTGGGACCGGGCACAATTGTCGGCTCCGCCGCGTACAATCTGTTCATCATCATTGCCCTCTGCATGGTGCTAATTCCGACCGGTGAGAAGCGTCGCATCAAGCATCTGCGCGTCTTCATCGTCACGGCTGTCGTCTCAATCTTTGCCTACATCTGGCTTTGGATGATCCTGTCCATCATTTCACCGGGCATCATTGAGGTGTGGGAGAGTCTTGTTACGCTGATCATGTTCCCCGTAACAGTGCTCTGGGCGTATATTGCCGAGCGTCGTCTGCTACTCTACAAGTACATCAACAAGAAGTTTGTCGTTAATAAGCGAGGAGTCGTCGTTGCTGGAGAGCACGACGCGGACGAAACAGATCCCGAGCACGGAAAGCCCACTGGGGTGACAAGCCCTCGGGATGTGAATGCCTATGAAGATGCGAGACGTGAGTATATTGCATTGCTAGCCGAACTACGGCAAAAGTATCCCGATGCGGACCTCGAGCAACTGGAAATGATGGCCCAAGAGCAGATGATATCGCGCAGCACCAAGTCCCGAGCCTTCTATCGCATTCAGGCCACCCGCAAGTTGGTCGGCAGTGGGAATCTAATGCGCAAGATTCAAGAACGTGCCCATAGTGATCTGAATGAGGTGAAGGCTCAACTGCATCGCATTGAGGATGACGACGACGAGGATGAGCCCACACGCATCTACTTTGAACCAGGTCACTACACCGTCATGGAAAACTGCGGAGAGTTCGAGGTGCGGGTTGTCCGACGCGGCGACATCTCCACCTACTCCAAGGTCGACTTTGAAACCCAGGATGGCACCGCCTCCGCCGGCTCCGACTATGTGGGCAAAAGTGGAACTCTTACCTTTCCGCCCGGCGTCGACGAGCAGCGTTTCAAGATCGAGATCATCGACGATGACATATTCGAGGAGGATGAATGCTTCTACATCCGTCTCTTCAATCCCTCCGATTACGTCTCAATCACTGTGCCACAAATTGCCACAGTCATGATTCTAGATGACGATCACGCCGGCATATTTGCCTTCGCCGAGGCCAAGTGCGAGATCAGCGAATCCGTTGGCGCTTACGAGGTCGTTGTCATGCGTTATTCCGGTGCTCGCGGATCTGTTATTGTACCCTACTGGACGGAGGATTTCACAGCGATCGACGGTCGACATTACGAGAGCGTACAGGGAGAACTGTCTTTTACCAACAATGTCACCGAGTGAGTATCAATATCTCTTTGAGTCTATATATTAGAGTCTGTATTTCTTTGTTTCTTTTTGTCTTTCTATATATTTATAATACCCCCTGCCCATTGAAAATGGTCAAAAAGGGTGTATTAGATTTTTGCGATGTATGTAACAGGGAGAAGGAATCATCCCCGACCCCATAAAGTACATATATTCTTGATCAGCTTCAACAGCCGAGTCGATTAAGCCATGTCCGTCTGTCTGTCCGTCTGTTTGAACGTGTCGATCTCAGAAACTATAAGAGCTAAAGATTTCAAATTTGGTATGTAGATTGCTAGATACCAGACGCAGATCAAGTTTGTTCTTAATTTTGGATCAGACCATTATATCATATAGCTGCCATAGGAACGATCAGTCGAAAATCAAGTCTTAGTATGAACAACTTTTTTGTTGTTTGAGATATTTTAACCAAACTGACAGAATATGCAAACGGGATGGTTCTTGGCATCCTGTTCAAATTTGGTTGAAATCGGTCTACTATATCATATAGCTGTCATAGGAACGATCAGTCGAAAATCAATTCTCAGCATGAAAAACGTTTTTGTTGCTTAAAATATCTCATCCAAACTGACAGAATATGCATACAGAATGGCCCTAGGCATCCTGCCTAAATTTGGTTAAAATCTGACTACTATATCATACAGCAAATTCGAGCGGTGTTAAATATTCATGTTTCTTATGCTTATATTTTATAAAAACTGGCACAGGGTATCTTAAAGACGAGCAAATTCGACTGCAGCCGCGCCCACTTGTTTTTCTTAAGCCTGTACTAAAAAAGTTAAAAGGATCTATTATGTGTGACAAAAGTGAAATGGGATCTAACAGCCAGTGTAACAGGAGGCGTGGCAGACGTGTCAAAGTATATATATTCTTGACCAGCATCAAAAGCCGCTTGGCATTATGAACACCTATATCTCAGACACTAAATACTTGACCAAGAGACACCAAAATAGGGTCTCTGTTTTAGAATTTTGCAATATCCCCAAGGAATAATTTATAAGCAAATTTATGAACACAAAATATAAGATTAAATTAAAAATATAAAAAAGTAAAAGTGAAATAAAAAAAAAAGTATTGTATTGAAAATAATTTAAAATGTATAGTTCAGAACTTCCAAAATTGAGAACAAAAATCTTATTTCATGTTCGCTTTTAGGAATACCGAAACTCTCAAAATTCGATTTTTGAAGGATACTTTAAGTACGTTTTGGAGTTAATTTAAGTCTGTTAAAGATCGAATCATACAAGTTTAAGTACACAATAATCTTGATATTATTCCAAAATGTACATGTTTAAAGTACAAAACATTCTCATATTTAAGTTCATCTCAATCTTGATACAAACAAGATTAAGTTCACAGCAATGTTAAATGATAACAAAATTTTCATAGATGTCATAGGACCTGTCAATGGAAAATTTTAATTTTGTTTTTATTAAACAAGATTAAGAGTACATAACAATCTCAAAATTCAAAGACCCAAACGCTTTGAATTCAAGTACGGACATATTTAATTTTAGGATGGCATATTTTTCTGAGCGTACTAATTTGATATCTCTATCTATGTTTGTGTCCAAATCCCTATATTCTATTATATGTATTTATGTCAACATATTCGAAATTTGAACTTGACCTAATCTTGGCCTAATAACAGTTGATTTACGAGCTGATTGCCCGTTGCCATAGCTCATCCTCAACCAACTAGTTGGGTGACTAACTAACTGCCTTTTTGGCTGCTCATCACATTCGGGCCAGGTCACGCAGGGCCAACTCCCAGTTGAGCTTTTGTTTCGGCAACTCGAAATTGACGCTCTGGGAATTCGTCCGTCAGCCAGCAAACCGAATCGATTAAAGCCAAAAGAATTCGCGCTTTTAATTGCCGCGCCAGATGGCAATGGCAAGGCAAGTTTCTAGGCCAAAGTACAAGTCGGACGTGGGTGTTACCAATAGAGTCCTGCTATTTAGCTAGCGCCTGGCACCTGTGGTCCTGTCGTCGTTAGGGAATGGTGTTTGATAGTGTGAATGTCACACATGACACATACATATAGACACGCACACACATGTACCTTTTTTGCGGATACACACGAACGAATTTGGCTGTCAAATGCTTTTGTTTCCAGCTGCGCGATTCTTTCGTCCCATTATCCTGCGTGCCACAGCGTCATATTGTTGTACCAAAAACACACACACACACATCCTCCTACCCGCTTTGGTATTGCGTGTGATGCGTTTGTTAAAGACAAAGTGCAAAATCTAATTAATTTTCCAAAATGAGTTCGTTTGGCAAATACTTCGCTGTCATCAGTAGAATTTAGTTACCCAACTTGTTTTGGCCATGTTGTGCTTAATATATGTAGATTCAGTTAGTGGGCTTTAAGAGCAAACATTGGCTTTTAAGTTAATTATTTATTTTCCATGTACAAGAATTGCTAACATTTAAAAGAGCAATGTTTACGTTTCATTACTAATTAATTAACTTCTTTTTTCTTTTGTTACAACAATTCCGATAATTATGCATTTAACGTTAATTAATTCATTAAATCGTTTAATAAGTTTACATCAAGGTTGCAAATCCCCAAATAGTTAAAAAAAAAGGCTCCACTCGGTGGCTTAAACGGTTCGCGGCCCAACTTTATAGATCCTCTCAAAATATATTATAATTTAATACAAAAAAGATAAATTTATTACTTCAGTAGCATTAAGGTTCTTATAACTTTTGTTCAAGTGTCAAATCTCGTCATTTCTCAATAACCAAACTAATATTTATTGTATTTACTTTAATATGCTCAAGAGATTCCCTAATTTAGTTGTTATAATTATGTTTTCCGGCAAAACAGTCAACTTTTCATGAAAAGTCCTTAATTCAATATGCCAGCTACTGTTCACTTGCTGTTTGTTCTTTGTCTGCGTCCTTGTCATTGTCCTTGCCTTTGTCTTTGCCTTTAATTTGCTGATTTGCTACTACGCATAAATTGTTTTTGACACGTCGCTGGCATTTCGCACATCACCACAAAGTGAATGGAGCTATAAGAACTGGCAGACGCCACGTTTCCATCAGCTCTTCCCGTTTCACTGTTACCATTTATCCATTGGGCACATAACATACATTTTTGAGATTTCGCTTTATTTCATAATAAGCAACAAAGCAGAGCAGACAATTAGATGGGACCACGTCGACTCCTGTCGCCTGAGGGCAACTTCAAAAATTAAGTGGTAACGTTGTCGTGCGGCATTTGTGATGGAAGTGCCACATGAGTGTCCTACATTCATGCATAAATGCATGTGTGTGGGTGTGTGGGTGTGTGTGTGTGTGTGTGTGATCCCAAAATGGTCATTAAGCTGCAATTTACAGTTCGTGGTCACAGCGCCAGTTGAAATAGTTTCCATGGTTGCCGCTTTCAATTGCTCCATTTGTCGCTTCGTTCATTCGGTTTAATTGTAATTATTTTGGCCAGTTTTAAACGTTTCAATATTGCCATTGTCAAAGTGGCTTGTTTACTGCATTTCTTTATGCTTCCGTTGGGTCTGTGCGCAATTCTCCAGGCAATATCGCAGCATTCACAGCCACTCAAGTTGAATGCCTTGCGGTGTGCTTGCTACGAATTGGGTTCTGCTTTTCGTTTTCGTTTCTTTTCTTCTTTCAATTCATCTTTTTGTTTGCTTCTTCCTGGTCTTAAAGTTGCCAGCTGCCATTGGGCGGGCCTACTGCTCTCTCCTGCCAAACGTCTGTTGTTCCACACACATCTCTGGGGCATATTTGCCTTATTGGCGCCGTTCCATATACGAAGTGTGGACTTAAGCTTTCAGTTGACTCCACTGGGAGCTCAAAGAACAATTGTATGCAATCGAAGTCAGCTAGCTACCACAGTAAAGTAAAGTGCATTTCAATACATTCTTAACTGCAGCTTTAAACTGCCATCTTACTCGAATAGAAAATCATTTAAACAGTTTGTGTTGGACTCCCGTTAAATCTTTGGTCAAAATTAAATTACTTACAAATCTACTTACTTTGATGTTGATGCTGATGTTGATGTTGATACGTGTGGCCTAACACCGCTAGGAGGAATTTCGCTTTGCTCGGCTGCCCACAGTAACTTTTCAGACAACTTTTTGCACTTCTACGCTTTTTTAATGAAAATCAAGTGCTGCTCTGGACGGTCAGAAGCTGTCCATGTGTTAGAGAACCCCTCCCCCCTCCACCTTAGCTTACCACAGTCCATTCTCGAGCAGCACTTGGCAGCCGGAAACGGGCAACAGTAGCAGCGATGGCGTCAGCTCTCATAAAAAACAGCAGTCAGTGTAATGCCATAAAATAAAGCTGGGGCGACCGAATTCGTGGAGGGGACTGTAAAGTGCCAACAGTGTTGCATAAATTTGTATAATCTGCGTCAAACGCTGACGATGAGAAGCGTTGCGCTTTTATATTGAGTTATACGGGGGCTTTAAATTTCAGTGCTCGCAACATTGCCACTTCACAAGCCAGCAAGAAATCTTGGTATTTATAGTCGATTAGGGAATACCCTATAACTTGTACTCACTTAAGACTCTTCTCAATTTATTATAATTATTGAAATACTCGACTCGATCCTTAAAATATTCATTTCAGTTACACATTTTCTTTGATTGAGCTGCAATCAAGTTAATATTCAGTTCACCTAAAAGTAGGCAACACCTTTTGCAACAATTTTAAGACCGTACTAAATATTGTTGCCTACTTTTCAGCTGACCTTTGCAAAGAGACGCTGCTGAGCTTAAGTAAACGGCATAAATACTCAAATAAATTCACATGGAACGACTAGTAACTTAATGTGCCAGACAAGCTCTAAGGGGATTTTCTGGCTATGGCATTTGTTAATTAGGCCAATTTGTGCTGTCTGCGTAGCTTGAAGGCCCGCCACAAAGTTGGCTATCCTAAGGAATGACCATATTAAAGTTATTGTTTTCAATAGTCTTGATTTTACTTAAAGACAGCCAGCTGTGGGCTTCTCTCTTTTCTTCTTCACTCTACTTTTTTTGAGAATCTTCACATCAAATAAGCATGAAATGCGAACATATAAAATATGAAGAAAAATATTGAGCTTGTGGCTCTGTTTTTGTCTGCGTATTTTATGTTTCCACCACATGAATAGATAGGAACAAATATTTTATTAAGCACACATAATCTAAAATTGAAATTTATGCTATGTATTTTGAAAGGCAACCACAAGGAAGCCAGTCGACTGAGGCCTGTCTTACAAATCCAAGCCAACTTGCCAGTTATCCTCAGCAAATCATCATGTTACGAACGCTCTGCATCTGTGTGTGTTTTTGTGAGAGTGTGTGTGTATGTGTGTGTGTGTAAGCTGTGTATTTGTGGTATGTAAGGCTTTTGCTTAACAAGTAGCATTTTCCACAGCCGGCGGCAACCCGTCAGGGAATGTGCCAACTGCCTTAACGGACTGACAATTTGGCGAGTGAGTGAGTCAGTCGACGAACTGTCTATGACTGTGTGGGTCTTTCATCCATTCCCCTGATATGCAAAGACCCAACAGCAACAACAATCTCATCGTCCTCATCATCGAGGGCAACTCCAACTCGATAACTTGCCCAGTTACAGACAGCTGGGGATGCTTTCCCAGTAAAAACTCGAGAATAGTAGTCATCATCATTAGAAATATATAGTCATTTACTTGTGAAGAGATTAATAGAGTACTAAAATAATGCGAATGCAGCTCACTCTTAGGCTTTACTCCAATTATCAGAAAGTTCTTACAATTTCCGAAATTCGAATTTTTCCTTAAATAATGTTTGCATTGTAATCTAAAACACAATTTTATTAAAATCATGAATCACACCAAATATTAAAATCTAACATTAAGCTATGGTTGGCAAACATTTTTCATTTTCTGTGATTTGAACATAAAATATAATAATTTAAATTTTTATTTTAGACAAATTAAATTTTAGCTTGAGTAACTTGATTATTTCTCATTTGTGTTACAAATTTCCAGGGATTGGGTCCATCGTTTGTTGCTTAAATTACTGTCGGTTGGGACGTCGACCACGACAGACTTATCTTGTGTCTTTGGCTGCAACCTTTTCAATTGGTTTCTGTTTTTTTTTTTTATTTTTTTTTCTTATTCTCATGGTCTGTCTTGTGTTTACCATAATGTCGTCAGAGCGTAGCAGAATCTCCTGCTTCAGATGCTAATGTTGAAGTGCGTCTATCCCTGCGGTCTCCGAGCAGCTCGTGGGACTCTCTGAAACAGTGGCACAGTCTGTGGCTCCGGCTCAGGTTGTGGCTGGGGTTGCGGTTGTGGGAGCTGTTGTGATACGAGTATCTCGAGCCTTTTCGTTACTCTTGTTTATATTTGCCTTGCTGTTTACTTGTTGTTATTATGACATGAAGAACAACAAACGGGGCGACAGCAAAACCTGGAGGAATCATCATTATCGTCATCAGTGAAATCGCAGACCGATACGATGGCAACTGGCAACTGGAAACTTTTGCGCAGGTTTACAAAAGGGTTTCGGGTCAGGCCAAAGGCAAAGGTAATCGAACTGATACAGGCAAAGTTCTGCTAGTTGATGAGAGCGGTGAAAGTACAATTTAAAGCACTTTAAAACTTGTTGAATTGCCGACAAATAAAATAGGTATAACAAATAATTGGCACACCAACAATTCTTATGCGTTTGGCATTTTGCCAATTCGTTAAATAAAAATGTCCAGTACTGTAAATAAAAGCGGTTTAAATGTAAAATACATGTAAATGAGTGAGCAAGTGGCCTTGGCAACCATAGCGTATGCGCAATAAATCAAAGTCATGCTGCTTTGTGGTTGTCTGTCACAGATTTATGTTGTGTTTTGTGTGTGCGACATATAACTCAATAAACTGTGAGTTGTTTGTCGTTGTCACGGGAGAAAAATGACAGCCACAACGTCAAAAGAAAAGAGATGCATATGATAAAACGGCACAAAGCCAGAGCATCCAATGTCAAAGGTCACACATCCCTCACACATATGTCATCTGCAGCGACTTTTCAATATCACTGCTAAACAGCAGGAATCACCAGCTACCTGTTACCTGTTACCTGTAACCTCGTAGCTCTTCGCTGTCAGCTTTGATCTGACAAACGAAATCATTTTGGACTGACAGCAAAGCTGACATACAAAGCTGAAACTGCGCTTTAATATTAAAGATTACACTTGGTCAAAAGGGTTCTGTTGTCGGTCCATCATGCTCCAAGTCCTTAATTAACTAACCGCCTGTCCATGGCACTGATCCACGTCGTAAATATGATGAAGAATGCAAAATGGAAACATGGTTAGGGTTTCCATTTATCGCTTCTCCTTTATTCTTACAAGTACAGCCACAATGCTAATTAACTGCCAACAAAAGAAAATTCGAAACATCACAAAATTCTTTAAAAAAAAAAGCTGCATAAATTGCGCAAAAACGTGGCGTATACGTAACGCGTAGTACTACTCGTATACTACAGCTTTTTTTTTTACTGACGGTAATTAATTCACTAAATGATTTACAGTATTCATGCCAAATTCTTTACTACTTAAATTTATCCAGTAGCAACAATTTGCAATATAAAAATTAACTTGACTTAGTTTCCTCTTTGTCAAACAAATTGAGATGGTAGGGAAATGTTCTTAAGTGACCGATTTGGCGTTAAATTTGTTGTTTTTTGCTCTTGCTTTTCATTTATACACCGGGGTGCTATTTGTACTGTATGCATAGTAAAAACAGGCTCGAGCTGAACGCAAAAGTTTTAAAACTCGAATGGCACAAAGGCGAGACGCTAATGAATGCCGCGACTCTTTGTAATAGAGCATCTAAATAAGCCAATAAAGTGGTTCTCTTGATGAGAAGAGAGGCAAAAGAGCACTAGGGCCACAAGTTGGGCAGCTCGTAAAATGCTCCTGCAATAACTTAAACTTTTGCAATTACAGCTCAATAAGGAGCTAATTATGGCTCTGCTGACGGCGCCAAGGGCAATTGGCCAAAGTAAATGAATTCCATAATTTTCTCCAATTACTCGAATTTTCTTTTATACTGTGCGTGCTTATTACACTTGGAGTATATTCAAGTTAGTATGGATACAGCACTGACTTCAAAAATTATATGTACAATTACATTTAATTGAATAACGTTTGCTCATTTTACTATCACTTGTTTGCATCACAAATCATAGTCGAGGGAATCGTTTTCACAAATATTCCTCCCTTTGCCCATTGTCATATTTTTCTCCTTATAATTTACCTGCTTTCACGTTTAGATACATGCATTCTGTACTCCGTGCAGCCCGCATTTAGTTAGGCATTAATTATTCGCTCTGCATGAATCCATGTCGTGTGTGGCCAGCTGTCTACCTCGATAATTAGTGTATTTTCACGCCTCAGTGAATTTTCGCTACCCTGTATGCACTCGATATGGAAAATAAGGTATAATAAAGGTGTGTAAATCTGAGGCATTTCCCACTCGGTATGCATATGTCTATATTTGTAGAGCATCCGCAGTCAAAAATTCTCTATAAAAACAATCCATATATACCAGAAGCACTTGATTTGCACGGTATACATTAATCGTGCATACTCAACTTCACCATTTAAATTTATTTCTACGAAATTCAACGGGAGTTTAGTACTTGGCATTACCTTCAATTTGTTTGACATGCATTCAAATTTCTTATCATTTCGTATGGATCACGTGAACTATTTATTACTGGTGTCAATTGGATAATCTAGATAAGGATAATATTCAATTTATTGCTATATACACAGAAATGCTATCAATTATAGAATATCAAAGCTTATAATAATAGAAAGCATGAAAATAAAATAATATGAAATGAAACTAGAAATGAAAAGTTGATTTACAAAAATCATTCAGTTGGATTAATTTAGGGTATAGTCATTTCCAATTAATCTAATGTTATTGCAAAACGAATACCTTTTAAAAGCAATTAAAAATAATTCATGTGAATTGATTAAATAATTTAAGAATTGTGTGCATTGCTTTCGCTTCAACGATTTCATGTGAGAGAAGCCGGGGAAAAGTGTTACATGTGGATGTCAGACCATCAGACAGGTACTCGTATTTCACGGAAGAATTTCCAATGTGTTGTAGCTACGTCATATTTGGAGCTAAAACAATTCAAACTGTCCGTCAGCGACGGCCCATCAGTCAGGTGGTCAATTAAGTGAAATTTTCCATGAATTTTCAATGAGCTGCCGCGGGTAAATATTTGACAGAGTAACGCAGAGTTTGGGGGAGCGAGGAACTGTCGAAAGTAGCAAATGGCATGTCCGACGGACTTTGGAAAATCAACACAATTAAAAATTTAATTTGATGAATTGACGCACGTGAACTCAGATCTTTAATGGCAATCACAACGACTTTCTTATCAAAGGTATTGATGCCACCTTTCAACTGCCTCTTTGTTATGGCCATTTTAAGTATCATAACTTTGTGTTTAAGTGTCTAATAATAACTTGAATTTCTACCTGTTGGAAATCTTTAGTATTTTTGGCAATCAATATTAATTAGATAAATATAAATTAAATTTAAAACATATTTCCTGTACGAAAACATCAGAACACCATTGCACTGTGGTAAAAAAGTCCGATATTTTGGCAATAATTCAAATTTTGTTTTGTTCAGTATCTTAAACATTTATTTATTTCCTAAATCGAAAAGCTCCAAAAAAACAAAAATCATTTTTTTAAATTATTCGGGACTACCTTTAATATTTGCAATATGAACTGAAAAAGAGCTAGAAAAATAATTGCAGCTTTCAGAGCCAATTGTGATTGTTTCGTAATCATAATAAAACTTGCTAAATATGGATAAAGTTGATAAAGGTATTTAAAAAACAGTAGTAGTAGAGAGTAGTGATTTATTGTTCAACTGTCCAATGTGTTGTTTATGTATATTTTTAGCTAAAAACAAACAAATATGTTTCTGTTCTGTTAAGCTCTACATTATTACAGCACAAAACTGCACGAGAGTTTTCCGTAAAGGTTATTAACTAAACCATCTAGAATCAGATGTTAAAAATCCTTTTTGTTCGATTTTGTTTCTTTTTGTGAAAAACGGCATGTTGTAGATGTGAAATTTGGCTGAAAAATCTGATTTTTCTCAGATTCAGATGGGGAGCGAGGTGTTAACGTGGTATAATTATCAAAAATGCAAAGTTAAAAATAAATTTTTTTTTCTTAGTCTGGGAGGAAGGGGGTCCAATTGAATAACAACCAAAATAATATATTTTTGAATATTATAACAAAGCTTCGTGTCAAATTTTAAGCCTCTAGCTATATATTAAGATTTTTTATAAATTTTTTTTTCACTTTTTCGCATAGTCGTATGGGGAGGGGGAGGTGACAATTCTAAATTCTAAATCAGTCTAACTAAAGTTCATGCCAAATTTTAAGTCTCTGTCTTTATATTTAGAGTTTATGCCAAAATATCGGGTTTTTTTACCATAGTGTGTTGTCGACATCAACAGCACTGCAAGTGTGTACGAGTACTTCAAGTGCCACTTGGCCAAAATCACTGTCAATTCATTTAATTTGCACATGTGCTTACACTTATTGATCAAAGTAAACTTTGTAATTGACTTGGACGTGTTAAGGGCGTGGTCAATGTATCGCTAGTGGACTTCTGGCGCCACCTGTTGATCAAATGCACACTGAAACCATTTGCCAAGTGGGGAATATCCTGAACTTGACACTTGTCGAACAACAACAACTGGGCTTGTAATTAATTCACAACCAATTTAAGGAGCTCTCAGATTAAACAACAACCCAAGGACAACAACCTCCGGTGTGTGCGTAAATCTCAGCACTCTCCCTATCACGAAAATGATACGCCATTCAAGTTAATTAGCTGACATTGCAAGTTTCATTCTATGTACTCGTACGACTATGTGGCAAATCCGTTCGGACACATGGTAAACGTAATTTAATTGAATGCCCAGCAGTGGAAATCGATATACCCAGATATTTCTTCTTCTACGTTGAAGCCCAATGTCAAACTTGTGTGTCCTTACATCCGTTGAAATGTCCTGTCATCCGAACTGTGCAATCTCAATTGCCAATCGCACAGTTTCTCCCTGAAATATTTATACACTTTAATTTTTTTGATTTTGGTGACAATTGGGAGGGAAACTCGTTAAATATTTATTATATTTATGATAAGTAAAAATAAATTAAATACGTATGTGTATGAAAGGTATAAATATAAACATAATAAATGTAAGTGTAGTATAGCGATCAAACCTAAAATATATTTTCGGCAACTTCTTAAAGTGTAGCTCTTATTCTTCAGTGTGAATGTTGATATAGTTTAAATTGGTTTGTGAACGAAAAAAACAAAATTTTGATAAAAAGCATTATTATTTTTGTAGATATTCCATGTGTGTATCAATATCTAGTTATATTATGTTCTATAAAATCCAATTTCCATATTTGATTAATATCGGACTTCCATAACATATGAGAGCAAAGAAGAATTTAATTCTAAATTCTCTGAAATTAAATAGTTTATCTTATTATTCTAATTTTATGCACGAAAATAGCTTAGCAAATTCGGCTTATAATTTTAAAATTCAATGCCTGCATTTATTTACCGAAAATCGATGGAAATATTAATGTAGCTGACTATATCAGCAAATAAATTCCCACACATAACTTAGTCGTATTTGAATTTTTGGATTATGCTGGGTTATAAACTTGCCTTAGTTTTGGCCAACCATAATTAATGTGTCCAAGCCAGTTGTGGCTCTGTTGTTTTTGCCAATTTAAGCGTTAATTCCAAATACTTGCTCACAAACAACTGACCCCGTTCGAACAGATGATATTTGCAGATAGAGCGTAGTTTAAAAATAATTTAAATATACGCTACGACAGATACGGACAATAAGGGATTGCGAAAGGTAAAAGTTTGCCGTTGCATTTGTGGTTGAGGTTGTTTTAACTTGGGTGGGTTTAGTTGGGGTTCTTTTAGGGTGGTCAGTCCGGGCAGGTGGCTCCTGTTCAGACAGTCGCCTGAGACTTGGACTTGCTGCTCACTCCTACTCCTGAAACCTCATTGCCATGCAAATTGCGGTATTTTTCTGTAATTTTATTTTAAGGTGCACGGGTTGCTGGGTGGCTCTCCATGTCCATTGTGTGTGTGGTTCGCCCTTGCCCTTGCCCGTGCCCGTGCCTTGGACGATGGCTATTAGGTTTGCTTGAGCATATTGACATGGGACCACTTTGCGGACCAGGTAATTGAGGCAGTTCAGCAGAAGTTGGTTGAGAGAAAGCGGTTCTCGAGTGGATTGTTAGAGCAAACGGTGCACTGACTGAATTGAGCAAAGTCAGTTGATTAAATGCTAAGTGCTTCTTTGTGCTCTTTTTAGCATAAATTATTTACAGTTTCGATTGTCCCCACTAGGTAATCAAACTATGAGCCACTTTTGTGGCTGCTTAGACCCAGTTTGTGAGACGGCCCTGTCGCGTTGCATTCGCAACGTTTTGCGGCTTTGACTTTGACTTTGCCACATTGATCAATAAACTCTCGCTTACAATGTGTGTGGGTGTGTGGTGTGGGTAGTGTGGTGTGGTGTAGTGTGGTGTGGTGTGTGTGTGTTAATAACATGTTCTCAGTGCGTTAACAAACTTGTGACGGCATTGAAATCAAACGGCGGAAGTGACTAAGAAGTGGCAATAGAACAAAATTAGCTATTGAATACGAGCAGCGATTGAAGCTGAAGGGCTTTCATATTGTCGTTGTCACATACATATAGGGGAAATGAGGTTTTCACCCGCAACACACACACAGCACACACAGGAACAGTCTGGTTGTGCGACGGATATAATTTAGCTCTCAATCAAATCGGAAATAGAAACTAGAAAATTGACAAATACATGCGCATTTCGCTTGCAATTTTCTATGACTGTTTTGCCATTTATATTACACATACGCCATGATTGCCCCCATTCAACTCGCATGACGCACAACATTTAATTGTTTTAATTCACGATTGCTAACATATGCAAAATGCAAAATGCAAAAATGCTAAGATTTTTTAGCGCTTTATGAAAATAGTAAAATACCTTGTTTAAACATAGGGTGAAAAGTTTTGCATAAAATGCAAATGCAAATCAACGTATGTATATCATCATAATTTGTGAGTCTGTGTGCGCTTGCCTTAACCCAAAAGTTGGCCTCAACTTTCACCGTGCACGCAAGGGAATAGCAAATGTTCGTGCCCACACACACAACACACACAACCACACACACACAGGCCATGCAAATAGATGCCTCGACCATTAAGTTGATGAGTTTAAAATAAGGAATTACCAGCGAGAGCTGAGCATGAAAAACTTGACTGAATTACAAGCAAAGGGTGGATCAAGTGGCCCAGTTAAGCAGTTTGTAGAAATTCGTTTAATTCAATTTACAATCTACAAATTACAAAGTACACTTTATTACATTTTACATTCAATAAATGAGAGAATGAGCTGCACACTTAATTGTCATGAGAGGCAGGCACGCAACAGAATTCATGGCTGATTATGGCATGGGTCCTAGGTGCACATTGTGAGACCATCGCCGAGACAGGCGCTGTAGGCCATCAGATGGGGAATTGCGCTCTGCTCGTAGACGCCGGTAAATAGATGGGACCAGGGACCGTGGGCATAGACCAGGACATCGTCGCCGCCGTGTGTGTCCAAGTCGAGGGGCACACCGGATGGGAAGACTTCATCATAGTCGCCTTTAATCAGTGTAGTGGGATCGATGCGTTCCTTGGTCTCAGCATCATAGAACCGATCGTGGCTCGGACCATTGGAGTAGCTGAGAACCATGTGGGGTTTGCCGTCCTTAGCATTGGATGGCGCCTTGCCAAAGATGTCAGATCCGCGATACTGCAAATGATTCAAGTTGACAGTCTTCTGAGGTTGTTCAGAGAGAGCAGAGGGAGCAGAGAGAGCTTACCGCGTATCCGGAGTAGGTGAACACGTGAGAATGGTCCGCAGTGACCACCAGCAGAGTGTCCTCCTCGCTGGTCAGTTCCCGAGCAGCGGCAATGGCCTTGGAGAACTCAATGGTCTCGTCGAGCGCCATGCGAGCCTTGTTGTCGTGATGGGCCTGGTCAATGCGACCGCCCTCGATGAACAGGAAATAGCCCTCTTCGCTCTGGCTCATATACTCAATGGCCTTGCGCGTCATCTGCTCCAGAGTGGGCTGGGTGGTTTTCTCATCGGTCTGCAGGTGGTACAGCAAATGATCGTCCTGGAAGAGTCCCAGCAATCGCTTTGGCTTCTTCAGGTCCAGTGCCATCAGCTCGTCAACGGTGCTCACGTAAACATTCTGAGGATCTGCCTCCTTGAATTCGTTGATGAGATGCAGTCCATCCTTGCGCTTGCCCCAAGCTTCCTTGCTGGAGTCGACAAAATGTTTGCGACCTCCGCCCATTATCAACTTGAGTTTGCTGCCCACCTTGCCATTGGCCAACTGATAGGCGATATCCTGCACTCCAGATTTGGGACCACAGTCGGCCTCGACCTCCGCATCGTTCTCCCAGTCACGCTCCGCAATATGGGCATATACACCGGAGGGCGAGGCATGCGTCACCCGGGTGGTGGTCACCAGACCCGCCCACTTGCCGGCCTCCATGGCCCACTGGGCGATGGAGTCGACGTGGGTGCTCTCGTTCAGCATCGCCTTGCAGTCGGTCCTGGGCACAGCTCCATTGACGCCAATGGTGCCCTCCTGGCCCTTGACGCCGCACAGGTAAGCCGTGGCCGTGCACGCGGAGTCGGGCACGATCAGGTCCACTGCGTAGGTCTTGGCCAGGCCGATGTACGGGAACTGCTCGAAGGACAGCGACTTCTCCTCGCCGCCCAGCAGATTACGTGCCGCCGAGGTGGTTGTTATTCCCATGCCATCGCCCAGAAACATGATCACGTTCTTGGCCTTGCCCTGCTTCGGCTGTGCGGCCAGTTTGTCCTTCACAAACTGTGTGCCCAGCTCCCGCCAGTAGGCATTGGTCTCCTCTCCCTCCACCTTGCGTGCCAGCTTTGGCTCCGGCAAATCCGGATGCATGAGCCGCTCATGGCAGTACTCGGCACTCCGCGTGCATTCTGGTGCCGCCCAAGAGGCGACACCGAGCAGAAGTTGCACTCCGATCACAATCGCGACGTTCGACAGAAGCAACATCTCGATGAAGACTGGCAATCAAGTCCACCGGTTGCTGGCTGGCCAGCACTGCGACCCACTCTACACGATTATGATAAGGATAAGATATGGTATCATAAATGCCAACAGCCATTGACGCGATTTTGGCCAAATCTAATACTACTACTGATTGCCAATTCCCTTAGCCCGACTCGTGCTCTTATTTATGATCGCCCGCGAATCGACAACACAGTTTATACCTTTATTATGTTTTTCGGACTTGCACCATAAAAAAAGCACGTGAAATGCGCTGCATGTGTAAGGAAAAGAATCGTCCGGCCAAGTCATGGAAATGCCCCCAATTGAAGCACGTAATCAGCCATAAGAAATCTGACCAAAGGTCTTGAAGTCTGCATGCCTGTTCCAAGCATTTCAATGAGGTCATAACAAAAACGAAAATGGCCCAGAGGGCTTCCTAGAGTTCTCCAAGTTTAATCAAAGCTCGTGTTGCCATTTAACCATTACCCTGTGCAGAAAATTTAATATTATAAAATGGGGTTTTACCTCTTTGCTTATTTGTTATTCCATCTAAATATATGCTTCGAGCATATATAAAATACCAAATCTTTATTTGATTTCAGCTTGATTATTGCAATATTAAAATAGTAATAAACTACTTTAAGTTTAAAAGGCTGGTTGATAAGTAATTTTATTGGCTACAGTAATCAAGGACAAATAAAAACAATTAATGGAATAAATTAGCGAAATCTTGGGTTCACGAACCGAAACATAATCGGGCCTGTTTTGAATTCCGAAAACGAGTCGATTTGCCACAAAACGAGTTGATTGCTGTTCCAAATTCCGAATTTAGAGTCGTCGGATTTAAAAATAAATGCCATTTAAAGCATTAAAATAAATACCTAACATTTTAAACTGAAAATTATAATATTGTTTAAAATTTTTAGAATCGATTACCATCACTATTTTAAGTTTAAACAGTTGAGGTATTTTTTAAAAGAATTTTATTTAAAGCATCTTTAAAATGTTTTATAAAAAAACAAAACCGAGCTGATCTGAATTCCACATTAATTTTGGTTCTCGATACCAACTCTCGCAATCGAAAGCTGCTGAGTTGCTTCAATTGAATAACAAAATTCGAACAACGAAGTCTTAGTTAGTCTAATTTACCTTCTATCTGCTATATTCAACATGAAATACATAAAATAAATTTTCGAATCGTTTTCAAAACCGACTTCGAAAAGTAAAATCAAGCCTATTTCGATCGGAATTGGGAACAGCAAATAGTAAAACATTCGTTTTCGTTTCGTTTTTACTTTTTGAAAACGATCGAAATTCGGAACAGCCTAAATATTGCATTTTGGCTCGAGCCATCTTCTAAATGTTGAAAATTTTCAGTTTTAGAGTGCGTAGTCATGTTAGGGTATTTAACATGTGGCTGTAGAAATATCCTCTAGTCTGCTTGCCATTTGTCATTCCCATGCAAAAGGTCATAGTTGAATTAAATGTGAAAAGTTCTATAAATGCTGAAGTGTAGAATTCAGCAACTGCAACTAAAATCCAATTATAAATACTCGTATATTTACAAATCTCTGATGGATAGATTATTTCTCGTATCTTTCTGAGAATCTGTCGGCCATATCAATAAGTTTTTAATAAATTTCACTTGGCTTAGTGCTAATAAAAGAGCAACTTTAATCAGTTCACAGAAAGTGGCAAGTGGTGTCCAACATTTGTTTGGCCCCTTCAACTTGTCTTATCGGCCCAACAATTTATATGTCCCCGCCCTACCTTCAGACCCCAAAAGGCAAACAACTTGTGGCACACGAGTATAACAGAATGGCAAACCCATTGGAAACGCTTTTAACTTGGCGCATTGCCAAATTCATTGAAAGGCAAACAAACATGGTTTTTCTTGCTTGAGTTATTATGAATGTTGACTGTTCGGCCAGGTTAAGCACTCTGTTGTGCCTGAAAATGCTGTAGATTTTCAATTAGCTCATTTCTCTGCAAAGTTAAATAATGCGCATATTTATGAGTGCTCGTACACCGTGCGTATACGTAATTTGTTGCCACACTCACAAAACATCTGTGTGAAGTTATTGCTCATTGATTTTGCTGTTGTTTGCTGTGCTTTATTGCCCAATAGACCACTTCGGAGAAGTGCGGGGGAGTCTGGCTGTCGTTAATGCCGGCTAATAAATTCCTAACGTTGTTTCAAGTGTCAAGATTGCGGACACTTGGCCATGGCAAAACCATTTGTCAATGTTCCTGCTGCTTATGACGAGTAGACGAGAACGGCAAGGGAAAATAGATGTTGCTTTTCAGAGACAGTTTCAGTTGACCTTAATGCTGAGATTGCGACTGAATAATTTTGATTTAAGTCAACAATTTATTTGCATATCTCACAAATGGTGCATGGAAAAAATGCTAATGCTAATCCTTGTACTTTAATCCATTGCAGGCAACGTATAGTCATTAAGATCATTGAGGAGAGCAGCTATGAGAAGGATGTCGCTTTCAAGGTTCACATTGGCCCACCACAATTGGCGCCAGGTAAGTTGCCCAACTTCGACGACGAACATTAAAACTCAATTTAACAGCACCAAAAGTCGTTCCGAACAGAACCTCCTTCCCGATCCATGACAGGTCCCTCTGACACCTGTACACTGTATGTGTATGTCTCTGTGAGTGTGAGTGTGTGTGTGTGTGTGTCTGAGAGTGAGACTAGCAAACAAAGCCAACTCAATTTACTGTTAACCAAATTACGAAATACACATAAAACTCAGGATGAACATTTGCGGCTGATAAGGCAAAGGAAGAGGATTTTCCATTGTTTTTAATTATTTTTACGAAGACAACGAAGCATTGCACTTAGCTACGCACAACCACACACACACACACACTCAAAACACAACAATGGTGAACAATGTGAATTCACAAATCCCAATAAAAAATCAATAAAGACTGTTCTGACTATTTAGTATAGATCACATTCGAACTTCGTACAGCGTACTTACACTTTTTGGTCTTTTAATTTGTGTTCTTTGTGCTTTTTCTAGATTCCGCTTCCTACCGTAAGACTTGAATTGTTCATTAATTACTTTTATTTAAATTGAACACGAAAGCTATAGACGAGTGCAAGAAACTCAATTTATATTTGAATTTAAATTTCGGCTGGGTTTCGGTTTCTTAAGTTCTTTACTCAAATTGTGCCTAGCATCAAATTATATTTATTGCCTCTCATATTTCACAGAGAAACGGGAATTGCGACAAAAAAGTGCAAATTAGTTAATTCATTTTTCATATCCTTTTACTTATCCAGTAAAAGAGGAAACAAAGAAGAACAACCCTAAGTTTGTTATGTATTTTCTTTGGTGTTGTATGTTTGTTTTCTGTTATCCTTTAGAACCCATTTTTATGTTGTTATTCCTGTTGTCGACTAGGCAACTGGATGCTTCGCGGGGAGATTCATTTTGTTTTGTGAAAAAAATGATTAAAATAAATTATGAAAATTACCTTTCTTAATTGCAAAAGGGAGTTTGAATAATTTAATTCGATTTTATTGCACGACTACAATACTTTCCACGTACTTACATAAACTACAAATGTATCACGACTTGTTCCCTTAATGTCAATTATCACCACAGCATCCCCTTTAGTAAACCCTAACTAAAGTTATTCAATGTTAAACTAAATCCTGGAGCTGTGTAGTTCCCCTTCCCCCTATCCTCTTTCCCATTCTCCTTGCACTTTTCATGATACATTTTCTTGAATTTAGGAAACAAATATGCAAGTATATATCGAAAATTATTTAAAAATATATTTGGATCTCACATCATGCATCTAACTTCCATATTGAACTAATTAATTCCATGTGTACTCGTATGTAATGTATTCGCCACACAACATGCTATTATCTATACGCAGATGACACTAATAAGGAATCATTTTTTCATCGATTCTTTGGTAGGTAAAAGTATTTTTACGTCATTTCACTTGCAACTGTTCACATTGAGTTAAGAAACAAATAAATAAACTGCATATCAAAACAAAATATTTGAAGACATTTCAACACATTTTCACATTAGCCTGTATCATTGATTAAATTTCCATATATGTACGTATATGTGTAGGTGTGTGTGTAAGAGTATCTGTATCTCATATTGGCATGACAAGTATAATTGTAATAATGTAAAAGAATTGCGCTTTTTCGACGCAGCAGCCGATTCACTTGAAAATAAGAAAAAAGTCAATTCACTTAAGATCAGATTAGAAAAGAAAGCAAATATATAAACTGCCGGATTTCGTCTTCAATTGAAATAAAGTTAGTGCATTTTTGGGCAATTTTGGTTAAATATTTTCCCATACACGGCGGACATTTCCACGTATTACACGCGCTTGTGCCCGCTTCTGTTTGTTGTGCCCCGAACTTGATACTCTGTCGCTCTACACACGATTCTGTAAACTGTATCACGTATATCGTATATCGAACGAGTATATCGTATACTGATTCGCCAAAATTGATTTGTAAGTAATATGACACACAAACTTATTTGAATTTTTGCAATACATTTGTGTTTTTCTTTGTGTTTTGCAACCTGGGCCAATATCCCAACTACATACTTACTGTGTACTTATCTAATAAGTATAATACATAATTTATGTGAACGCATTTTTATTTATGAGTATTCATATCGATGTATTTATTTATCTGTGTGTGTGTGTTAGCGACCCCCATTAAATGCATTTCCATGACAATTCACACACAACAGGCTAAATGGTAGGCAAGTATAAATTGAATTACAAAACATTAAAATGATTAAAATCAAAATTGTTGAATGCATTCATAAATCACAAATTAACTAACTGAACATTGCAAATGAATCAAACATATCCAACACAAAGAATATCTCTTTAAATATAAACATATTTTATTTAAATTTTCCCAACGAAACTGTTGTGAAAACTGTTGCACCTCGCTACGTACTCGTAATCGCTGTCTAGAAAATCACACTGGAGAGAATCATAATCGTGAGTCATCGTTACGTCAGCATTCTATGTACTCGTTCAGGCATAAGCATTTATCTCTTGAGTCTCTGCTCATCATTTTCCAATCGGATAAGCATGCTTTTTTTTCCTATAACAATATTGTAAAATCGTTTCAAAAACATCTCGTTTTCTGAAAAGTTTTAGCCTCACTTCATTGGTTGCATTCGCTTTTGTGACTAATTGTTATTTTATTTCTTAGTATATTTATTTATATACATCTATGTGTGTTTCCTTAGTAGGTATACTATTTTTCAGCGTCTGTTAAATTTCCCATTGTGCTCCTCAAAAGACTGCAATATTTGCACCTACTCTACACTTACTATATCTTGATGTATATAAATATTTATGAGTCAGTGTGTGTGTATGTTTTATATCCAAGCATTCACACATACTTTATGATTGTTGTGATTAGCATTAAAGAAGAAAACTGCAACACAGTCTGTGGTCGCAGTCATTTGTGTTACCAGCAAAACTGATCTATTTTTTTTTATTTTCGCCTGCACACAGACGATGAATTATTAGAGCAAATTGAGGAGTTGGAGAAGAAGCCATACAAACAACTAACCGAATTGGAACGCGTTATGCTGTTGAGTAAGCCACGAAACGGAGAGCTGACAACCGTGGAGGTGCGAATTCGCGAGAGCATGGAATTCAAAGTAAGTGGATTGGCAATCTAATAACCGCCTGACACACAAACACACACAGACACAATTATGTGTCCCTGCAACAGACCGCAAACATCATGCGGAAGATCACGAGTCCCGTTGTGTTCCTGCCGTCTCAGGTAGAACACAAATGAGCAGCTAATTGTGCAAATCGCTAATAGCTTTGTGTCTGTCTTGTTACTTGGCGTATACGTAATGTGCAGCAAAGAGCTCGCAACGTATACGTTATATTGGAGAGCATCAGCTTTAAGGGGGTATTGCTGCTTGGCAAACATTTTTCTTTCAATTTTAATTTTTTTTTGCATATTTTTATTGATTAGATATTTGAGAATATCGTCCCAAAACGGTTTTTTGAAATTCGAAATACTTTAGGAGATATGGTCTTTTTTGTCCAGAATGTTAATGTTTGTGCATGTGGAGTCAAAACCTTAAACGCCTTTTTCTCGAAACCACGTTTTTCGAGCTGGCGGCACTGATTGCGCCCGTAGTTCTGAACCGATTTTGATGGAACGAAATGCAATCGACACAGAATTGTCACCATTATGGCCCCTATCTCAATCATAATTTTAAAAATTGTTTACTATTTTTTTTTACACTAAACTACATTAAAAATATCCCAAAATCGACTTTTCATTTTTCAATGGCCTCCATTTTGTAAAAAAAAATCGCAAAATTATGATTGATGTAGGAGCCCGAATCACAACTGTACTGAAT